>NDGN011244670.1:0-10021 GCA_002564285.1 Tympanoctomys barrerae | reverse complement strand
AAAAAAAAAATGATGTACATCCTGAAGCTCTCTAACAAGTGGGCAGCAGCTCGCTGGAGCCCACTGCTCTGACCCAGACCCACAGAAAGCACCCCACTCCTGTTCAGCACCACAAGTACAAATATGTCCCAAAACAGATTTGGAAAACCACTTTCACTTTCACTTTCACTTTCAAAAGGGAAGCTGGATAATTATATTGAACCAAGAAGAGAGTAACTGTGTATGCAATTAAGTACTTAATAAATGCCTTTCATAAGTGCTTCGAAGATTCTCGAAGATTCTCGAGTAATAGGAAAGAGTGGGGCAAATGAAAGAAATTGACAGAAGAAACAGTCCTGTAGTCAGGCTGATAGAAACATGTGAAGGCAGATTGGTAGGCTTGTTCTAGGATAAACTGTAACAAAGTACAGAGACTCGCTGTCCTACAGGGAGTGCTAAGCCATTTACACGGGCCAGCTCCTCTCAGTAACTCAATGAGCGAAGTATTTCTAGCCTTAACTCACAAAGAAGAAAACAAGCTTCAAGTTCTATAACTAGCCCACCATCCAGTCAGAGGAAGGCTCTTAAACTGCAGGTGCTGAGCACTGGCCCACTGAGCCCACAAGTCCTGTGGCTCGGTACCAGAACCCTCCCATGCGACATCCAGTTTGCTTGCTTTCTCCAGAGCATCCCCCACTCCCAGGACCCTTCGTTGCTCCTACACCTTCTCCTGTTCCTGGGAAACTTCAGCACTGGATCTCAGATTCCCAAGTGGGCCACACTTCTAGTGCCATGTTTCTTCCCTGAGCTCCCTTTGCTCTGTATCTTTGAAGAAAAGTCATTCTGTTAGATCCAGAGCCCTTTCCAGCTCACCCAGACACTTGGCCAAAGACATGCCTAGTGTATAAGGAATAAGACAGGGCTGGGGAGTAGAATAAGCACTTGTTTGGTAAGCACAAGGGCCCGAGTTCAATCCTCGGTTCCACCAAAAAAAAAAAAAAAAAAAAAGGAATAAGACAAGAGGCTGGATGCCAGCTGGTCAGTTGCCGGAGGGAGCTGTGGACAGTAGCTACCCATGGCAAAGTCCCTCAGATATAGCAATTATACAAATTCAACAGCACTGAAACTGGGTCACAAGGCCCCCACAGCAGTGCAAAGTGAGAACCTATGTCATCATCAACAGTGAACTCCAGAAGCAACCAGTTGCCTGTGTAGACTCACTCTGCTCAGTTCATCCAATCCCAACAACCGTCCCTGAAATTGACATGTTGGAGCAGTTCCAGCCCTTCTCACAGTACTGTGGAGGGATGTCTACACCAACGCCAGAACACTGAAACCCACACGCACACCTGCATGCACTTTGCCCCACCTTTCCCCTTCATGTTTTTTCCTTTGATGTCTCTTACAACTTGATTCCACTGTCGTAGAAACAGTACTGTGATCACTGCAATGCCCATCATTTATTGAGCATTTCTTAGAGTTCATGCTGAGCTAGGTACTTCTGTATGGGAGTCTTCACAACTGCTCTTGTAGGGAAAGAATCACTATTCACCTTTGAAAAACAGGGTATTATCATCATCATCATATTATTATTATTACTATTTATTTTCTGTATTTGGTACAGGGTCTCACTACACAGCTCAGACTCATAGCAATCCTCCGGTGCTCAATCTCCCCAGCATAGGGATTACAGACATGTGCCAACACACTCGGTCCCAGTGTGGGCTAAGTACCCAGGGGCAGGGCTGGCACAGCCGGTGGTGCCAGAGATCAAACCCCAGTCCCTGCCTTGCCTAAGCAAGTGCTTAGTCCACTGAGCTATCTCACCCACCCAACAGTGAATATTATTGAAGTTTAAAAAAATGTTCAGAGATTTTTCTTGGTTAACAACTCAGGAAAGTGAAATTCAAACCTAAAGTCACAGGCCCTGGTATTTTTACTAGTGCTTTCTACTCCAGTATATCTGTGCATTTTTCTAGCACTTTCTAGAAAGGACTCAGATTACATGTTCTTTCTGGGGGATACTTTGAGATCACTCAGATTTCAAAATATACTACAAATTTATAATAAATAAAACAGCACAATACTACCATTAAAATAGACCAATGGAATAGATGGGAAAAGCCAGAAATTAAACCTATGTTCTTGCAGCTAACTGGTTTTCAACAAAGTCACCAAGAATAAACATTGAAGGGCTAGGGAGATGGCTCAGTAGAATAAGTGCTTCCCTGGCAAGCATAAGGGTCTGAGTTCAATCTCTGGTTCTGAAAAAAAAAAAAAAAAAGAATAAACATTGAAGAAAAGACAGAATCTTGAATAAGTGGTGCCAGGAAACTGGATATCCTTATGCAGAAAAATGAAATTAGACTCATCAGACTCAAAAATTGAATTCTGAATGGGTCAAGGATCTAAATAGAAGACCCACAAATATGAAAGTACTAAAATAAAACATGTAAAAAAACAATTCAGATAATCCAAAACCACAGGCAACAAAAGCAAAACTAGACATTGGGATTATATCAAATTAAAAAGGTTCTACTAGTGAAGCAAAGTGCTGTCACTTGTGATCCCACTACTTGGGAATCTGAGGCAGGAAGATTGGCTTGAGTTTGAGACCAGCCTGCACTGCACAGTGAGTTCAAGGCCTAAACTACACAGTAAGACTCTACCTCAAAAAAGTAATACTAATAAAACAAAACCACTGGGAAATTTTTAAAAATAAAAAGCTCCTTTTGAACAGAGCAGGGAGTACCACTATATGCCTGAAATCCCAGCACTCTGCGTAGCTGAGGCCAGATCATGGCACAAAGCCCAGCCCTTGCAACTTAGTGAGCTGGTAACTTCTGGTCTCAAAAAACCAAAAACTTTGGGCACGGAGCTCTGTACAAAAGCCCCTGTGGTAACTCCCTAGTACCCCCCTACCCAAGTGCTTTGGACACAAAAGTTTACAAAAGTAAGCTGTCCACAGGGTATAAAAATAACCTGCAAGAGTGGGATAAACTATTTGCAAACAATTCACCTGACAAAGGGTTAATATGCAGAATATATCAGGAACTTAAACAACTCAAGAGAAAATAGTAGTAATGATAATTATCATTACCTAATTTTAAGTGGGGCAAATGATCTAAATAGACATTTCTCAAAAGTTTCTCAAAGGAAGAGAGACAAGTGGCCAGCAAGCATCGTAAAAGGTGCTCATTAATCATCAGGGAAATGCAAATCAAAACCACAGTGAGATACTATCTCACCCCAGTTAGAGTAACTATTATCAAAAAGATGAAAAATAAGCCAGCTACAGTGGCACATGCCTGTAATACCTGAAACTTAGTGACTTAGCAAGATCCTATGTCAAGAAAAAATATGTTTGATATAGCTCAATGCAGTTTTGGGTTTAACACCAAGTACTGAGAAGAAAAAGATGAAAAATAACAAATGCAAGCCAGAATACAGAGAAAGAAAGGGAAACTGTTATTCTCTGTTGGTGAGAATATAAATTAGTGTGATCATGATGGAAAACAGTTTAGAGGTGCCTCATAAAACTAGATGCTGAGTTACCATATGACCAATAATTGCACTGGAGGGTTTCTATTTAGAAGAAAAGAAATCCAGGTATCAAAAGGACGTCTGAACTCCTGCGTTTCCTGTTGTAGTATCCACAGTAGCCCAGGTACGGAATCGACCTAAGTGTACATCTGCATTTAAAGGGATAAAGAAGATCTAGTATAATATACAATGGAATATTATTCAACCTCAAAAAGGAATGAAGTCCTGTCACTATGACAACACAAAAGGAGTGTAGAGAACCTCATTGTCAATGAAACAAGCCACAAATGGAAAGACCATGTGTGCTCACTTACATGTAGAAGCTTAAAAAGTTGAACTCGTAGAGGTAAAGAGTAGTACAGAGGTCACCAGTGCAGGGCAGAGGAGGGAGGAGATACAGAGACAATGGGTGCCAAGTACCAGAATTCACTAGGTAGGAGAAATGAGTTCTGGTGTTCTGCATAGCACAGCAAGGGCACTATAGTCGCAGCTGGAAGAATGGATTTTGAATATTTTCAATGCAAAGATGAGAAAAGTCTGAAGTAATGAGAAACCATCACTGCCCTGATTTCATCATTACCCAGTGCACACATGTATCACAATATCACCCCATGCACAATATCATTTTATGTGTTAATTAAAAATTTTAAGTAAAAAGGCAAGCAATTTTTTTGTTTAATTTTTTTAACATATTTAGTACGGGGTCTACAGAATCTCACTACACAGATCAAACTCATAGTGATTCTCCTGTTTTCAGGCTCCCAAGTGCTGGGATCTCAGGCATGTACCATCATGCACAGTCTCAATCACCGTCTCAGCGTGCTCCAGGCATGGGGTGAGCACTACACACCAGGGATCGAACCCCAGTCCCTGCATGTGCTAAAATAGGCGCTTTAATCCACTGAGCTATCTGGTCGGCCCAAAACAAGCAATTATTTAAAAATTATTTGTTCTAATAGTGTCTTTTCAGTGGAGTTTTCTAATTTTCTGTGGAGAATTAGAGGAAGCAATTGGCCATCCCTGCTACGTTTGCCCTCTTAATGCCCATGACAATGTCAAATGTCAGCCCCTAAAATAGCCTGCGAGGCCAAGAGGGCATCAGACACAGGGCAGACCTAGACTTCATAGGAAGAAGACTGTCGAGAGAAAAAGGAAGTAGCAGGAGAACAATGCTGACTTTTGGTTGGGGAAAGTTCCTGAGTTGATTTTCTACATTCTGATCATCTTGGCCAAGTTAGAGACAGACAGATTCCACTGGCCAACAAAAGAAAAAAATCACAGCAGCCTCCTCCTCCTGAGGAATTTGGAAAATCATGAGTTGCTCCCGAGATGCTATCACTAGCACATTTCTGTGCTCAGCAGGGATGAAAATCCAAAAAGTACTCTTGTTTCTCATGTAAACCTTTACAAATATTCAAGAAAATGGGAATATGTTACAATCTCAAAACAGAGAATTCTGTGAACACTATCTCTCCAAGCCTGATGAATGGCAAGATTCTGTGAAAGGGCAATGCAAAGGTTGATAACTGTCCCCCAAAGAAGAGAGTGCTAAATGACTAACAAGCACTGTCATGATTACCAAAAACTGAACCAAAAGGTGCCAAGCAGAAGGGCTTCTACTGAAAGCACCTGCAGTACATCCTTCTGGGGGTTCATGTGAAAGAGCTCAACCTTCTGTGACCAAGTTAACTCGAATCTCAGACTGCATTAGTGCTGGCCATCACCCTGTCTGGGCCTGGGGGGATGCGAGTACTCCCAGCTCTGGAGGTCAGATGGGGCCAGAGCGAGGCGGAAGTCTGCCAAGGCTTAGCAAAGGGTTGGCATACAATCAGGTATGGGAATCAGAGCTTCCCTTTTGAGCTGCCTGGGCCCAGGCCTAGACAAGTTCCGTTTGCTGACCACAGGTCTCACCAGTTAAAGGTTTACTACCATGTTTCTTCCATCACAGATCACGGCTTTAACACAAACTACAGGCTCCTTCAAACTTAGCAAGGCTTCTTTTCCTTACTAAGGATTTATACCAGGAAAAAAGTAGAATCATAACCATACACATCAATACCTTTTGAAATAACTAACTGTTCCATTGGTTTAATATTACACAGTGTTTCCCAATTCACACTGAATAATAGGTAATAGGGGCTAACAGTAAAAAATAGCATCAACATGGTTTTCCAAAAAGATTTTATCCTGTTATATACGTGTAAACATAGACAGTCTTGGAAATTTTGCCTACACTTGAAATGTTCCTATAAAGAAAACAATTATCCAACATGATGTTTGTTGAAAAAAATTCCCCTTGCTTGCATAAAATAAGTGAATAAAGAAAATTTGCAAATAAACATTGTTGCAAGATTCTAACTAAATCTCAAAGACGATGCTATTTAATGAAGGATCTAGATGTGTCTCTAGTGCCGCTTGTGATTATTGATTCCCTGCCCTGTGCTTTTACCAGCCTGGATGAGAAGCACCGTTGCTAGATGCACCACTACTTCTAGCGTGCTTCAGTTCCGGCACTCAGTCTGGAATCCACTTCAGCTGATTTAAAAAACTTGTGAACAAGAATTTTATCTGAATTGTCATCACCCTTGAGCAACTGGTCAGACTGAGATGTCCTAAACTGGGAAAGGTGTGTCGGTGAAATGTGCCAGGTGGCCCATCACTCAGCGCAGCCACTTCACGGCAGTGACAGGACCAGCTCCGGGGGCTTGCTGCCAGACAGCGTGGCAGGACGACCCCAGCCAGCTCTGCCCAGACTGCTAAGGACTGACACACTGAGGGTGTGTGCTGGGTGCCGATCCGTCAGCACTGACACTTGGCTGCTTTTCCACCCCGATTTGTAGTGGATTAATGTAGGCTGCACCAGGAAAAGAATGAAATACCAAAGCATCCAAGCCCGGGGTGAGGGCACTTTTGGATAAAAGAAGCACTTTCAAACCCCAGACGCTATAGCAGGAAACCAGTCAATAATGACAGAGAAAGAAGAATCATAGAAGAGAGTGCAGGGTAAAGACAGGAACGACGTAAAGCACTTGTGAGCAACGACAAATGTTACGTCATCCTGTCTCCTCCATCCAGCGCATGTCTCTCCCTAGAGTGTGAAACAGAAAGGGTTAGGAACCCCCTTACTACCGCTCTCACAGGCCCTGCAGGGGCATCTCACAGAGTGCATGTACACCCAACCGCTCTTCTGACTCCTGACACAGCAAGATAGGAACAGTGAGGACAAGAACTATAGAAAATGATGAGGATGGCTCTGGGCAGAAAGTCTCTAAAACTGAATTCTGAATCACTACAGGCAGATGTCAAGATCCTGTAGTGTATGAACTCTGGTCCAAAGAGGCTAATCAGGATTAGACACGAGTGACAATGGATCAACAGAGCCCAAAGAGGCAACAGGGTACCTACCCCAACTCCTCACCTAGTGTGCATTTGTGCATACACGTACACACTTTTCTCCCACTAGGACCACTGTAGGTTTCTAGATCCCTAGTAGGTACTTGGTGAGGACTCATCCCTAGACCTGTACTCAAGGAATACTAGCACTTACTTTGCTTTAGTCTAATGCATCCAAACATGCTTTCACCAACTAGCTGTTAGAAAGCCAGCTGGCAGGGCCAGGAAGATGGCTCAGTAGAATAAGTGCTTGCTTGGCACTCACAAGGGCCTGAGTTCAATCCCCAGTTCTGCCAAAGAAAGAAAGAAAGCCAGCTGGCCACAGTGGAACACACCTGAGACCCCAGTTCTCCAGAGGTCCTAGGCAGGAGGATTGAGAATGGCAGTCCAGCTCAGACAACTTAGCAACTCAATTTAGCAACCCTGTCTCAAAATAAACAAAAAATGGGTTGGGCCTGGTGCTGGAACTGCAGCTCAGTGTAAAAGCCTTTGGTTCAATCCCAGTAAATTAGAATATATATATATATATATATATATATATATATATATATATTCTCAACCAATTCATACCTCACATTTCTAGAACTCTGTGCTTTAAAATCTTAAATGATCTGGGGATGTCTTACATCCTAAAATAGCCCATACATCTTGTATTGAGACACATTTCACATTCAAACTGAGTGACCACTTTTTTGACTTCCCAAGAGGATAAGTCAAGTTCATGGCACCCGTCATAGAAATAACCACCCTCGACACAGATCATCATATTGGTCACTCAGACAGAACAGTGAAGTCTGGCACATGTGGGTGCATGGTCCATACTTCAGGTCCAGGTTTATGAAAGTAAAAATCAGATGCCAGAAAAGGGGCAATCCTCTTCCTGATTAAAACATTAGCCCCAGAAAGAAGCCAGCTCTGTGGGTCAGGACGCACCTCTTGTCCCTTTATAGCTGCCCATCTACTGGTATAGTGACTCCCAGAGAGGTTCTCACAAGGTTGGGGAGAGCAGGAGATGTTAACAGAAGACACTGCAACTCCCTCGTTGATGAAGACCGTTCTGCCCACAGTCTCTTACATTGCCACAGATATGCCCCCAGCAGACGGGAACTGGCTCCAGAAGCAGTTTATGAAAGGTTATCACTGGCAAAGGAGAGGCTTCCAACTGAGTCGCTGGTGTAGGGTAGTGCTCAGGGGCAAGGATGACTTCAGAACCACCTGGGGGGTATGGTTTCAGCACCCTTAAAGATAGGATGATTTAAGTCTCTCATTAACTGAGATCTGGAACCATTGTGGGAAAAGTAGATGAAAAAGAACCCAATCATAAAAACTTCATGCAATTTCAGAAACTCCCAGGCTCAGAACCATGTATTGTTCCTACATGGGAAGACACCATCTGAAAAGTTTTTTTGCCTATGAAAGTCAATGTTTTAGCCAGTGCCTGGCTAATTCAAAAGGCACAATGATTCCCTAAAGACTGATAATACTCTGAATAACCACTACAAAGACAACAATATGCAATGTCTTAATTATTGAAACTGTCCTACTAGTTGGTTTTGAAACTATCTCATTGCTATTTATTTCTCAATAAAATTAATTTTTAAAAAGACCGATTCTACCAAGGAAAAGGATTTGTTCTCTCTTTTCCACCTGTAGTTTTGTGGCCTTCAACATGAATAACTATACTCACTTTAGCAGACACCCCCAAACACCACTCAAGAGCAACAAGGAAAGGTCAGAAGTAATCGTGATTCTTACATATTTGTTTTGCTTTTCTCTCATAATAAAGGAAAAATCCCAGCCTGGGGTGGGCCAGGCTTCAAAATAAGTGAAAAAATAAGTATTCATTCCACATGTCTAAATTTGCACTATAAATTTAACACCTTTTATTTTGAAGCTTTTCTTTGTTCAGGCTCTAAATCCTGGGAGGTAGTTTGATATCCCAAGTCCCTCAATTTCTAAAATCTCTAGTGCCTTATTCCAAACCAAGTGTTCAAGTTAATTACATCCCCTAGCTCCTGTTAAACAGGGAAAATTCTTCAGAGACAGTGTTATTTGAATAAAACTTCTTAGAACTGTTTCATTGGAAGTACTGTCCCGAGTCCCAAGAGACAAGGCACACATGTGTTGGGAATGCAGCTGCTCGAGTTTAGGTCATTGTTCACAATCTGTATAGTACTGCAGGACCAAAGTGGCATATCTTCATCAAAACTCAATATGTGAAGGTTTAATCAGTACATAAATTCGACTTTAAAATAGCTATAATAGTGACACACACACAAAAAAAAAATCCACAAATTTTCTGACTAAGGCGAAATGGCTTGAAAGACCATAGATTTTTATGACTTCAATTCTTTTATATGAGAAATTGAATGGATTTGATAAAGCCCCATTTAAAAGGGGGCTTCCTCTATTTAAAAATAAGAACAATTCTTTCTATTTAAATCAAATAGGCTACTAAACTCAACAAAACCTCACCATTTACTGCTTTGAGTCTATTCAGTACAGAAAGATAGAAACTTTGAGTTCTATCAGCAGTCCATGTGGTGGAGACTATGAGGTATCAAGTCCCAAAGCCACCTCTCAACAGAATGCCCCATCCCAGTGTCCCTGGACATCACCCCTACTTTGCCATTCAAAACCTCTCCAGGGAGGACAACCCAACAGCATGCTTGGGCCCATGCTGGCTCAGCTGTCAGCGCCTTGCCAGGGGCAGCCTCATGTGATGCAAGCAGAGCAGAGGGCCGGCTGGGGAAGGTACAAGGCACTTATGAGCTACAAGCCAGGGCGGCACTCACACAGGTAAGCACGGCGTACTGCACCAGACCAAAGGCAGGCTGGAAAACCTGGAACCAGACGGGTGACCTTAGTAAAACCACTCAACTCTTTTTCACCAATTTTGCATGCTCAGTCTGGTAATTTGAACAACTGCTTGGAAGATAATGATATGCACGCGATAACAACCATTATTGATTTCCTAGCATCATGTTTTGAAATTCTGTATCATTTTTAATGTTTTTGTTGTTGTCTTTTTTTTTTTTTTTAACGGAACCGGGGATTGAACTCAGGCCCTTGTGCTTGCCAGGGAAGCGCTTATTCCACTGAGCTA
>NDGN011244637.1:0-11635 GCA_002564285.1 Tympanoctomys barrerae | reverse complement strand
AAGTGTTCCTGGCAGTGACAGTTGAAGGGACACTCTTCCTACTCAGGTGCAAAACTCCTGTCTCAGGCCTCTTGGATACTTAGGGGTCCACATTTCCAGGGGCTTGAGATGAGACAGCTGGGGGAAGGAAAGGAGAGACCCACAGCAGACCTGTCCATCCTCCCGCACTGTCGTGCACTGAGTTTGGCAGCTCTGGTGCCTGGGTGTGCAGGAGTGGCAGTGTGTTCTGCTCAGAGTGTATCTTTAAGGTGGAGGAGCCCCTAACCTAACACTAGAGGTGCACTGAGCTACTTGGTCCCTCTTTCTCTCCACTGATTCTACTGATTTCTCTATTTTTCTCCTGAATGAAACCATACATACATTTCTGAGCTTGTGCAATAGTGTGTGTGTGTGTGTGTGTGTGTGTGTGTGACACCAGGCTAAGCTGAAGAGGTGAAAAAAAATAGCCGAAGAAAAGTGATGGAATATATTTCATTCCACACTGGTTTCTCTTCCCTGCACAGCATTCTTTCATGTTTTGAGTGGAAGGAAAATGAATGAGAGGGGGTACATTTGGAAAGGAGGTCTGCATGGGCTATGATGGTCAAGAAGGAACCAGAAAAATTCCCAGAGTCTGCTCACTTTCCAGTTTGCTGGGACCAAATCCCAAACATTCACAATGTACAGGAGGAGGAGCAGCACAAGGAGACACGAGCATGTCTTGTCCCAGTGACCTGCCTCTGCCCACCCTGCCCACCAGTCCCCAGCTCTAACAGCCTCAGCTCTTTGAATTCATCTGTGTATTCATCCTTGTGCAGTCCAGTGCCCCATGGTGCTGTCGCCTTCCAGCAGCCCTCTCCAGATGCTGCATCGCAGTGCAGTACCCCAAGGTGCCGTCGGCCTTCCTGCAGCCCATTCCTGATGCTACTACCATACCTGGTGTCTCCAGGATGGCTCTGCAAGCTGACTTCACCTGCCATGTAGGTTTCTGCAATATGGAAGCCATGCAAGTGTCCCCAAGGGCTGCCTGGGGTAAGCAAAAAGTCTGCAATGTGGAGATATTTATTGTTTTCCAGAGAATTTTGTAGCTCTGAATACTAAAAGGGAACTGGCCTGTCTGTCACTCATCCTGAGGGACAGTTGTGTCCTCCCTCTCAGTAGGGATAAACAGCAGTGGCAAGTAGGGGACACACTGGGGAGGCCAGTGCTCCCTCCAGAATCTCAGACAGCATCCAGCACATTGTGCTCCGATCCAGCTGGGTCCTCCCTAGACCTCAGCCACTGGTGAGTTTCCACACCTCCCTTCCACGCAGCCACTCTAGACCCTGGATAACTAGTCTTCTGCTTTTTGTGCTCTGGGTTCTATACAGCTCCAGTTCTGTAAGCATTTTTTGTTTTTAATCTTCAAGGGAAACTAACTTGAAGACCATATTGTCCCTTTGCCTGGGAAGCTCAGGTCATAGCCTTGTCAATAGGAAACTAAGAGGAGATTGTGTGAACGTGAATGACGACCAAAAGCAGCCGGCGCCCACCGCTGCCCTGAGGATCTCATCCCCACCACCAGGTGTGAAGTTGAAAGCACATACAGGAGCTGGATTACAACTTGAATGACCTAGTTACTGGGTGAAAACCAGAATTACTGAGATTTAGCACACAAAGGAAATGATGGAAGCTAGACATGGTGGAACCGCGCGAAGTCCTCTGCGGTGGAGGATGGGGAGAAGTAAGAGGAAAGCGGCAGCATGTTTCTGGGAGCAGAGAGAAAGCCTGAGCAGAAAGAAAATCCAAGTTCTTCCAAGTGAGGAGAAACAGGAAGGACAGTTTCCTCAGTATTCCGTTAAGAAGCCATCTAAGAAGCGGTGTCTCCTTCTGCCTCGGTGGAGCAAGCACAAGACGGATTTAAACAGAATAGCTAGGAAAGCATCTTGAGCAAACTTCTCTGGCTCCATTAGTGGCACAAAAAGCAGAAACTCCCTACACCTTTTTTTTTTTTTTTAATCCAGGTTCAGACAGTCACTCTTTTCCTAGGAAGCACCCACCTTCAGAGTTAGTGTTGATGAGAAGCGCTGGGGTTTGGGGACACGCTCTAGGACCTGGTTTGCAGTAGGCTTGAGGCTGGGAAAGCCTCCACGGCCATGCACAACTCAACAGGGAGAAGGTACATTCAGCCAAATGGAGAGAAACCCCAAAGGAAGGTGCCAGAAAACAGAAAAAGGGGGGTTTGAACACTGGCATGGGAAGAGAGGGTGGCCACCTGGGATTTGGGGAATGAAGAACATTGAGTCTGAGAGGGTCCCTGTGCATACCCGCAGAAGGTTGGCTGCCTGCAGGTTTCCATTACCAGCACAGACCAGTGTGCCCAAACTCCTTTCAGAGGAAGCGTGGTAGTGTGCAGACGTGCGTGAGACACACATCCAAGAGCACAACCTGGTAAGTCACAAGACTTCTGCCTCCAGCACAGAACTTCCCAGAACTATAGCTCTGGAGATCTTGTGTTTCTGGTGCCTTTGAGCCCAGTACAGAGGAGACTGAGTTTGCGGTCTTGGGTTTATGGTCTTGTCACTGGGTAACTACCCAGAGTTTTCACCTGCAACCACAGATGATTGGCGCTCACCCTCTAAACAACCCTTGAGCAGAGGCAGAGAAGAGAAAGACAGAGAGAGAGAGAGAGAGAGAGAGAGAGAGAGAGAGAGAGAGAGAGAGAGGGGGAAGAGGAGGAGGAGGAGGAGGAGGGAGGGGTGTGAGAGAGGAATCTTATTTTGTTCAAGGGGAGAGCAATATTGGAACTAGATTTGTTATTTGTTCTCTCTCTCTCTCTCTCTCTCTCTCTCTCTCTCTCAATCATTGTTTTTTCTTCTAGAGCATCTCACCTTGTCTTGTATTCTTTCATATGAATGCTTGTTTCATGTGGTTTTCCATTAATTGCATTTAATCTCCCTATCTATGTCTTCTCTCACTTTTCAAGTTTATTCTTATTTTCTTCCCTTCTCTCTTGTTTGCCCCTCTCTTCTTAAATTGCTTTCGCTTCCTCCTTCTACACTTGTAAAATGTTATCATCAAAGCCTTATTTTCTTTTTATCCTTTCTTAATCTGTCCTTCATTAATTTTCCTTGTTGCTTTAATATGAAAACTTAAAATGAAACTTAAGTAGTATGTTGATACAAAGTTGGTGAATCAGATGTTAATGTTGATGGCAGCTATTTTTCCTTGCAAAGCAGTGATAAGGATTTCACCAACATTGAAAAGGCCGAGTGAATGTTCTTACTATAAACTATGCCATCAGCCCAGAAAACATTACAAAGAAAGACTTTCTAAAAATGCATCTGTACAACTGAGGTAAGCATGTTCATTCCAATTGAACTGCAAGTTTAACACAAGAATACAACAAAAAAGGAGAAAACAAGGCCCAAAAAATGCCACTGAAACATTATAACTACCCCAAAACTGATCCCATCGATAATTAATTGGGTAAAATTTCAGACAAAGAATTTTAAAATTGATTATTAGGAGAATAAATTAGATTGAAGAGGATACAAGTAAGCAACTCAATGAATCAGTTAGTAACTTGGCCAATGAGTTCAAGGAAAGTAATAATAAACAGCTGAATAAATTAATTGGAAAGACAATGCAGGATATGAAATAATCACTTCAGTAGAGATAGAGGATAATAAGAATAAGAATTGAACATAATTCAACATAATCTTAAAAATTAACTCTTGAATTACTTAAATAAAACTTAAAATCCTTAGCAGTAAAGAAGATGAGTCAGAAGACTATTAGAACTTGAAGATGAGGTGGATGCACTAGAATATACAGTTGGTTATAATGAAAAAAGCCCGCAAGAATCAATGAAAAGGTTATTCAGGAGTTCCTACATAACTTTAAAAGTACAAATCTAATATATGTTAGTTTTGAGGAGAAGGTTGGATACTCCCCCATTCTGGGGAATGAAATGGATACACAGACACTACATAGCTTTAAAGAACCCCAAATAGGCATAATCTGGAAAGAACCTCAGTAAAGCAAACAAAAACTTAACTGTGCTAGAAATGTAAAATCACTTTACATTTCTACTGTTTATAAACTGCCAGAATAGCAGTAGATTTCTTAATAGAATCTCTAAAATCCAGCTTGGCTTGTAATAATGTATTTCAAGGTCTAGAATAAAATAATTGTGAATTATATTATTATTATTATTATTATTATGATTACTATCTTCATCAGGTTTTCTTTCAAAATTCAAAGGAGAAATAAAGATTTGCCAATATAAAGATAAACCCATGAAAAGATAAGCTAATGAAATTTATAATGACAGACCCAGCATTGCAGAGAGTACTTAAGAAAGTATGCAGGAACAGATCAATCACAACCATGATTGAATGTGTGACGACTGATTGAACGTTTTAATTTGAGTAGGAAAAGCAATTCGATTGGCTCAACCATTCCACAGCCTACAGAGTGGAGGACCCATCCTAGGGTGTCTTGTTGCCTGGATGGCACAAAGGGAAAAAGAAGAAGGATGGAGCTGTTTCTGCCTCTTCGGAGGAGCTCCAGGCTTTGCCTTCACCTTGGATATCATCTTCCTGCTTCTAGCTCACAGTCTTCAGCTCCCAGTGTAGACCCTTCAGCCCTGCATTGCAGACTCATCAGCTTCCTGATATGGACTTACACCAGTGCAATGAGCTCATCTTAGAAATCTAAATACTAAAACAGAAATACTAAATCTGCTGGCAGAGACAATAACTAGAACTCTTGAAGACATTGGTGTAGGGGAAGACTTCATGAACAAAACCTGGATCACACAGAAAATACTGCAGGGAATCAACAAGTGGGATCTCATCCTATTACAAAGTCTTTGCACAGCAAAATAAATTATTAACAGAGGGAAAAGACAATGCACACAGTGGGAAAAATTTTAGCAGATTTCCTTCAGACAAAGGACTCTTATGAAGAACATATAAAGAACTGAAAAACGTCGGGTCTCCCAATTTAAAGAATGATTGTTGGGAACAGCCAGCTTGGGAAGCACAAACCCAGCCAAGTCTGTTCACTTAGGCTTCTTAGGCTTCTTATAATCATGGGAATATTCTTTTTGATTGGCCAGTGTTGCAACTCCTAGCTACATGTGGCTGTTGAACTTTTCAATGTCACTACTCTGAATGAGGTACCACTCTTGGCTGTGCCTACAGGGTGTTCTGGGTCTACAGGGTGTTCTGGGTCTCACTACTAGATTGGACTTGTACTGATCCACCTGTTCACAGCCTCCCAAGAGCATGCCACAGCCACCTTGCCCAGTCTCAATTGTCATCTCAGCACACCCTGGGGGTGGGGGTTGGGGCCAGCATAGCAGGCCCAGGATTGATTCCCCAGCTCCTGTGCCTGCTTGCAGGTGCTTTAATCCACCAAGCTATTTGGCTGGCCCCAGGTACCACTCTTAATTGTGTCTAATCTGTACATGTTTTAAAATTTAAGTAGAAACATTTGGTTAACAGGTACAATATTCATATACACTAAATCCTACATATCTACTTCTTTCTACTAAAAATAAATATACTCAAAGGTTTCATTCTGAAATCCAGAGACATCAAATTAATAGTGAAACACACAGTATATTTAAGATAATTTAAGTGATTTGTTTGAGGTTGTATTCAGTGCAACACGTAACTGAGGTATTTGAAAAGAAACCCATCTTTATTTATTAGAAGGATTTAAAGCCTCATGTTTTGTTTTTAAAAACATGAAATTGAAAAGTAGTAATATAATGCAAGCTGATTGCTATTTCCTTAAAAACATGAAACTGGAAAGTAGTAATATAATGCAGGCTGATTTCTATTTCCAACATGAGTAAAACACAGCATACCCAGAGCATTTCAGGCCAGAAGTGTGTTTTTGTGGAGTGTAACACCAAGAAGTAACCTCAGCAGCACATAGAGACACAGAGCAGAAAGGAAGAGACCATAGACTGAACAGAAAATGGTTAAAATCTATAAAGAAGCCACATAGCGGATTACAGACCAAGGATGAAGAACATGTCATGGGATGTCACCTGAATATATCATGAGTCAATTACCAGTGATAAGAAGTGTTTTTTATTTAATAACAATAAATATAGAATTCTTAATATCGATTGTTTCTAAGAAAGCATCAAAAACTAAATCAACTCTTTTTGATGTACTAAGTTTAGAAAAGAACAGGCTTTGTAATAGGATGAGATCCCAGTTGTTGATTTCCTGCAGTATTTTCCATGTGATCGGGGTTTTGTTCATGAAGTCTTTGCCTAATGTTCACCAGTGTCTTCAAGAATTCTAGCTATTGTCTCTTCCAGCAGATTTAGTATTTCTGTTTTAATATTTAGATTTCTGTTATGAATATTGATTCATTCATATTTAGGGCAGTGGGAAGGTTGTAGGTTCCATGTCACTGGTCCCCCTCCAAGGACCTGGTCAAGTTTGCTTCTTTCCTGGTTCTTAGAAACTGGCCACTTAAGCTTGGAGATGTGCAGCTTCACTGTGCTGCATATTAGCTACTAGTTTTGTGACTTGGGAGATCTTCTCTCTGCTTCAACCTCTGCCTTCCCATCATGCAATAATTTGAAGCATAAGGATGCTTTCGATCCAAAGGCGATGCTTGCCCCATCGTGAGCCTTTGATCCAAAGGCGATGCTTGCCCCACCGTGAGCCTCTGTGGCACAGATCATCATTGCAGACTCTTTGCGCATGAGGATGTGGCCGTGGACTTGACATCTATTCTCAGCAGCTCAGCTCTATTCTTCATTAAAACTTGTTCCTGAAGAATTTGAAGTTTATGTATTCTGTTGTTCTGGCTTACATGGAAACAGGAATGCTGGAGATGGCATATGGAATCCATTTGCTCACTTAATAGAGACTGCCCCAGGCTCTGGGCTTGGGTGTTCTAGAGTGCTCACAGGAGAATATGAGCTAGATCTGGGCAGGTGTAGACAGGGAGACTCAGCCTGGGCAACACCACCAGGCACAGCATTGTAAGAGCAGATGGGGGCTGCTCAAATAGGTGCCTCATTCAACCTGTGACACCTGGGCTTTCCCATTTCCAAACCATAGACATCCATAGCCATAGGCAATTTTCCTACTTAGCCTACTATCACATGCTATGTCTAAAGTGACTGTTGGGCTGGCAAGATAGCTCAGCAGACTAAGTCCCTGCTTAGGCAAGTGCAAGAAAGGGGTTTGATTTCTGATACCACCTGCTGTGTGGTCCCTGTACTCAGGCACACTGAGCTGGCCACTGAGACTGGGTGTAGTGGTGCATACCTGTGATCCCAGTGCTGGGGAGGCTGAAAACAAGAGGATCACTAGGAGTCAGAGCTGCATAGTGAGACCCTGTACCAAATACATAAATTTAAAAAATAATAAACTAAAAAAATAAAGTGACTGTTGCCTATTAAAACAAAAACAGAATTTTATATACAGTTTTAAACTGAGTTTTCTAGGTAAAATTAACTATAGTTAGAAGGAAAGGATTTACCATTTTATTTTTAATAAAAATCTAGGTTTATAAAGTTGAAGAACTTCAATTTTTCTTCCTTCCTCATCAAGATGTGCTTGTTGTCCTTGTGGATGGAAGACAACTATGAATTTATGGAACGTGTAGGCTTACTGAGTCTAAAAAAAGTCATGCCATTATTTATATCTTACTGTAAGAAAAACCTTGTCTGGGGAGAGAAAAACAGCCCAAGGCTGTCAACCTTGGTTGATGCAATTATTACCTAAAAAAGATGGAGGTTTGCTTCCTGCTAGCAGGCAAGATGAATTTGTTATTCTGTACTCTCCGGATCTTGGAGTCCCTGAACACTGTTGATGGTGTATGGAAAAAGTAGTCATTTAGTAATCCTGTTGTCACCCAGCATGCTAGGCACTCGTCATTTTTCTGGACTCAAGGTCTAAGCAGGGAGGCCAAAAATGCACAACCAAGCTCCAACTTGTCATATTTTTACAAAGACAAATCCCTTCAGCCTTGGATGTGAAAGTGCTTTGTATGCCACGCGGAGGTTTTTCAGGGAGTAGGTGTTGTTTCTTTATTTCTTTCTTGTTTCCAAGTAGAGGGTGGAAAAAAGTGGCAAAGTATCGAGCAGGAGGAAGGAGAAGGAGAAGACAAGCTCCCTTCCCAGCAGCACTGGGTGATTGCTCCTGTGCAGCCTCTGGGATTCAGAACACGGTTGGAACCACACAGTGTGCAACAGTCTTGTGATTTTGGCCAACAGCAAAGACTGGGTGATGTCTCTGGCAGGGTCATTCTGCTGTTTGCTTGCTTCCCACCTCACCTGTGGGGGGTGCTCCCAGATCATCACACCTTATAAACGCACCTCTTGCAACTCCCTCCTTGCCTCTACCAAGGTTTCCTTCCATCTACCACCTCACCTAGCTTCTAAGTTCCTGGCCAGTTGGTCAAGAGCTTCATCACTGCTACTGACCTGAACATATGCTGCCCTATGGTCACTGCTTTACACACAGTGAGCGGTTGAGTTCATCACCTAGAGCGTGGTCCACTGGGAGGGTTCTGCCCGCCTGTCTTTCAGTCCATACTGGCACGAGACTAGAAAGCAGCCCCATGCTCTGTGCCGTGTCTTCATGCCGAGCCAATCCTCCATGGCGCTCATCTTTTTGGGCTGGTTGTACTGGATGCCCCATAAATAAATCTGTGCACAGCAGATGAATAGGTCCTCTCCTGGGGACAGTGGGAGTGGTTTTGGGCTATACATGACACAGTTGAATGACATTACTGTGACACATGACTTTGTCATCTTCTGTATTTATGAATGCTGGTTGAGAGAGAGGCATATGACAATCACTTGGCCATGAGGGGAGTGGATTTGAAGTTGTCCTGGGGATTGGTCCCACACAGCCTGGGCTTCAGTGGCTCTGGTCCCTCCAAACCAGGCTCCTCTGTTTTCTCTAACTTGGGTATTAATTTCCTCTTGCTGTTTTAACAAATTGCCATGAATTAGTGGTTTACAGCAACACAAGCATATTACCTCAGAGTTCTGGAGGCCAGAGGGCAGCTCAACCCTCCGAGCTGATGTGCTGGTGCTCATCCAGCTGTGTTCCTTTGGGGGCTTTAGGGGTGGGTGCCTCCTGTCTGTCCCACCCCTGGTGGTGACACCACGTCTACCATCTTGGTGGTAGCATCTTTCAGCTGTTTCCCTGATTTCATTTTCAAAACTCTGGATGCCACCACTTTTCTCTCTGATCAGGACTGGGACAGCATCTCAGATGTTCAGGACTGTGATGGAACTGAATCTGTTTGCACAATTCAGAGTGATATCCTTACCCCACCATCCCGTAATCTGGGGTTGGCCCCACACAGCCAAATGGAGAAGCCATTTGCCATGTACCATGATGCATCCCACAGTTTGGGGAGTTAGTTCTGGATATCCCAATTCTGACCCCGCAGCCGGGCCATCCCCCGCCACACCCTGGTGGGCTTGTCACATCCAAGCTACACCCTCTGACTTCTTTCCCCCCTTTCAGGTCCGTTATTTATTTTCCCTCCACAGCACTCACATTATAAGACTGCATCTTCCTGCTCTCACCACAAAACCTTCTGAGGCCAGACTGCTTCTTCCCGGACCCCTAGGCTGCTCCTCATCCCTCAAAAAGGGGCTGATCTGATTCTACCACACACCCTGGGAGACAGAAGTCAGAAGATAACCAGGAAGATTTAAGTGCAAAGTACAGACAGAAAAGTGAAGGCAGGGCGGTAAGGCCACTACACAACTGCATTGTCTGGAGTCTGTTTAATCCACAGCATGAGCTCACAGACTTGGCTCCGCATTTTCTTGACAGGAGGTCAGAGAGCAAACTGTGATCACTCACAATATGCTTTTGAAGGATTTTTGGCAGCAAACTCTGTTTTCTCCCTCAATGATTATTTCAAACCACCCCATGCTATGAAGTGGATTAAATCTAAAGTGTGCTCTGAAATCTGACCTCTCCTCTCTTGTGCTTTGAACCTCTCAGGGGGGCTGGCATCTTAGGTCTTTGTATCTGCGCCTCCTTTCTCCTGGCGCCCTCCCCATCTCTGCCCTCCTGGGCTTGCCTGTGAGACATGTGGCTCTGTTTCCGTTATGCAACGGTGGGTTTGGTTCAGCCCTTCCCACCTGGTGATCCCAGGGGGCAGTAAGGGGGCCCCGTATGTGGAAATATCTTAAAGTTGAAAATCAAGCTAACAGTGCAGGAAATGAAAGGTGTGCCGCGGTTTTCTCTGACACATAATACATGATAATGAACAAATAAAACATACATAAATGCTCAGGTTGGGAGTCACTGAAAGTCATCAGAAAGAAATCCTGAGATCATTGGTTGTATCTGGTGTTCTGACATGGATTGCGATGGGCGGCACTAGTCCTAAAGTTATGTGCACATAATTTGCAAGTGGCTACATCTTATCTCACTGATTCTCCTTCCCTACTCCTCCCCTTTTTCCTCTTCCTCACCTTCTCTTTCCTCTTCTGCTTCTTCTCTGCTCTCCTCCTCCTCCTTCATCTCCTCCATCATCTCCTCCTTTCTTTGAGACAGGGTCTTATGTTGCCCAAGCTGGCCTCCAGCTCTAGGGCTCAAAAGCTCCTCCTGCTTCAGGCCCTGGGATAACTGGGAATACAGATAAGCTTCACTGTTCCCACCTTTTTTGAAATACAATTTTAGCAAAACTGATATTCTATAAATAGTAATCACCTGAAGGATTAAGCAGTGAAATGTTGCATGTAAAGTATATTTTAAAAGCATATTAAAAATTATAAAAATTTTGAAACATTGTCTCAGATATTTTTCCAAAATGTTCCCATTTTCCAAAATTTGTTCCCATTTTCCAAAATTTTTTATTAAAATCTTGATGTAAAAATTAAACTTATTGATTAATAACTCAGCTTTACATAAGAAATCTTTAGGCTCTATTTCTTTCATTATGGAGATTTTCATGAAATCTTGGTACACAGTTTATAAAAGTGAAGCTACGGTATAATACCCATCTTCGTAACTAAGACATGACAATGACTCATTTGTAGGTCTAGGACTAGATTTATAAACACGTGAGAGTCACACCAACAGGGTTCTCAGCCTCCAGGCACAGCTACCATGAAAGCCACAGCACGCAACTCACTAGTGCAGCTTCTGGGCCAAGAGAGGAGCACACTACAGGCCCCTGACACTCCCAGGTGTCCAGGGGAACGCGTCGACAGGAGCGAATCGACGGTGGGAAGGTTGTGACTCTTCTCCTCAGAGCCAGAGCCAGTAGGAAATAGAGTGGCCCCCTCATTTCATGAGGAATACATTCCTGACCCAGCAGCAGGTGCTGTGACTGAGGGTGGCACTGAGCCATGCAACGTGGGGACAAGCACAGCTACTGGGTGATGAAGAGAAGGCAACATGGACAGCCTGGCTGAGCTGGCAAAGGGACAGGTCATGTCCTGGCTTAGCTTGAGTCCAATGGTACAAGATCCCATAACACCCTGCGAGAAAGAATGAATTTAAAGCTTATGAGATATTTGTTTTTTGGAAGTTTCATTTAAGATCTTCAGAGTATACTGGGTAACTGATGCCACAGAAAATAAGAACAGGAGAGAGAGAGAGAGAGAGAGAGAGAGAGAGAGAGAGAGAGAGAGAGAGATACAGAGGGGGAGGGG
>NDGN011244573.1:0-12285 GCA_002564285.1 Tympanoctomys barrerae | reverse complement strand
TATATATATATATATATATATATATATCACTACACAGCTCAGACTCAGCCTCCTCAGAGCCAGGATTACAGGGGTGCACCACCATGTCTGGACTGGGTAACTGCTCAATGCTCTGGGGGGTGGGTCAGTGTGGCATGTGGAATTGAACCCTGGTCCCTGCGCTTGCCTAATCAGGTATTTAGTCCCAGAGTAAACTGTTTGAATGCTACAATAACTGTCCTGGGGGCACAGAGAAAGAAAGAAAACTTTCAATAATTTTTGAATTAGATGTGTCATTGATATTGACAAAGACTATTTAGAAGCAGAAACTACAGTTTAATGTCACTTGTAAGACCTAAGTAAAAGTTAGTAAATTCAATGTCACATTTAAAGAAAAGTGCTTGATTTGAGAATAACTGAAATATTTTGATTTTTTAAGAGCACTTGATAACAGGGAAGATGGATACTTCCTTAACTTGATAAAAATATATGTATTGCATATTGCTCTAAAAACCAGCATGCTTAAAAGGAAAAAAAAATCTATAACCAAGAATAAGACAACAATACTGACTACCAATCTTACTATGTAACCTCATACCATAAGTATTGAGAAAAGCAAATAAGCAGAGGCAGAAAGCAGAGGTATAAATACTAGAAAATTAAAGGGAATCTGTCATTAATTGCAAATATTATAAGCCTGGAACAAATTTATCAAAAAATGTAACAACTAAGAAAAAAAATCTTGAAATCTTTGAAATAAGAGCAGGTAAAACATACTATCCCCTTGAAAAGGTAGACTTAATACTGAAATGTTGCAAGTTCTCCCCAAGTTAACTTACTAATTTCACATGATCTTAGCAAAAAACATTAAAAAGTTAAAAAATTTGAAGCTACAGTATTTGAGTCAAACATTTACAAAGAAATTAAAAATATGGTCATGAAAAATCAGAAAATGAACAGCAATAAAAGATGACCAGCACTTTAGATATTAAAGCATAGTATAAAGTCTCAGTAATTAAAAGCATGCTTTTGGCTAAGAAGGACAATTGAGATTAGTAAAAATGACAGAAATGGATTCCCTATATAAGGGAATTTAAATATATATTAGCTTAAGTAAGTGGGAAAAAGATGAACTTTTCAATAGAGAGTGATGGGACAGTCAGATAATCTGGTAAAAAAATGATCAGCAGAATATATTTCACAACTAACACCAGTACAAAATGAATGTAACATGCAAATGTAAAAGTGAAGCTGTGCCAGAACTGAAGAAACCCTTGCAGACTTCCTTTATGTCTTAGTAAGCAAGGAATGAAGAATGTAGATGTTATCTAGGAATATATGAATATACTTACAGCCTCTATAGCCTAGACATCATAAGCAAAGTAAATAGGCAAATACATACAACAGCAAACATGTACTACATAACAAATGCCATTCGTATCACAGGCAGGACTATTAAAATATATTGATTTCTGGGTGTGGTGGTGCATGCCTATAGTCCCAGCACTCTAGAGCTTGGAGCAGGAGAATCCATGTGAATTCAGGGCCAGCCTGGGCTACATGATGAGTTCAGGGCTGAGACCCTGTCTCAAAAAAACAGCTCTCTGTTTTTTAATTTAATGACAAATTAAAACAGCTCTCTCTCTCTCTCTCCCTCCCCCTCTCCTCTCTCTCTCTCTCTCTCTCTCTCTGTCTCTCTCTCTCTATATATATAATATATATATAGAAAAGTAAAAACCAGTAATTTGAAAGAAATAGGAAAATACAAATAAATATTTTTTGTATAAGTGAATCAAGAAACCTAAGTTTTTAATAAGAAAAACAGTAGAGAACAATGTTGTATAAGAGTGATAATAGTGGTCTTCCTTATCTTGGTCCTGATTTTAGAGAGGATGTGTCCAGTTATATCATTCTTACTTGTCAGATTTGCAAATTCTCCCAATATTTTTATATGTTATTGGCAAGACTGGAGATACAGGCACTCCTTCTGCAGGCCTGATGAGAATAGAACTTGAGATAACCTCTTTGGAGGGGAATTTGATAGTATTTCAAAGAGAACTAGAATTTCTACTTCTGGTAAATTAATGAATAGATATTATTATGAAATTACTTAGATTCACAAGTATTCAGATAGACTAAAAATGTCAGATTGGAAGTTACTCATATTTTCAACAATAGGTGTTGGTTAAACAAACTGTGAAGCATCCACAAATTCAAACATACCACATCTATATAAAAAAGAAAGATTAAGGAAATTCCTTGTATACAGAAATAAACACATTTGCAAGACATTTTATTAAATGCAAAACAAAATCAACAACAAGAACAAAAATCAAAATGCCCAGTGTTATAAATGGTACGTCACTCTTGTGTAACAAATTAGGAGACTCTCAGAATATGCTTGCATCCATTGTATATGCGTAATGGAACTGGCAGTTGTATAGAAAATAATGTCAGTGGTTACCTGAGGGGTCCTTGAGAGACTTTCCACTGTATTTCTTTGTATTATTTCTGGATTTTGTAACAAAATGCATAATTGAATGAAAAGACTAGTTTTTAAAAAATTCAAAGCTTAGCACCTGTCTTTTGTGAAGAAGATTGTGCATAGAACAAAAACAAAGAACAACAACAAAAAAATCTGCTCTTTTTTTTCTGAGTCAGGGTCTCACTATGGAGTTCAGACTGGTTGTGAACTCACTATGTAGCTTAGGCTGGCTTCAAACTTGCTGTGCTCCTCCAGCCTCCTAAATACTGGCATTATAGGCATACAACACCACACTCAGCTTCAGAAAGTCTTGTTCTGAGTACAGAAAAAGCCCCGGTGCTTCAGTCTTGATAGACACTTGTTTTTGGTTCCCGTCAGGGACACAGGAACAAATCTGAAAAAGACTGGCTTTTCTACTGGTTTGTAGCCATTTGTAAAAGGAAGGCGGTCAGGGAGTGAAGACTTCCTAATGCGGCATCCTAAGCCCATGATGGTGATCCCGTGTGTGCTGCAGTGGGCTGCTATGTTATTGAAAGCCCTAAAAGGTTTGACATCACTGTTCACAGCCATTGCTGTAGTAAGCTGCTGACAGACATGCTCACCCCATGCTTTAGAAGCTGAAGCTTAACCGGACATGGTGGTGCATGCTCAGGATTTGGGAGGCTGTGGCATGAGAATTCTGAGTTTGAGGCCAACCTGGGCTATGGAGTAAAGCCAACCTGGAACATGTGGTGAGACTCTGTCTCAGAAAACAAAGAAGGAGAAACTGCTGAAGCGTCACCCTTTGTCTTGCCTCTCAACACTCAATTACACCCCTCAGTAATACTATGTTGAACCTTATAAGGTTGAATCCTCTTCTGGAATTCCTCAGATTTCAAAGTCTCGCTCTGAAGTTCTTGAAAACGAGGGCAGTTCCGGAAAGGCAGGTAGAGCAACTGGGAATAACAACAGAAAAGTCATTAGATCATAGTTAGCCGGAAGACCCTTGCCAAAGAAGCTGCACATGAGATGGCTGGATGGGGAAGGAAGAGTGAGGGAGAGGGTGGAAAAGGAACAATAAGGTGTTGTGTATGTGGACCAACTCCACATGTGAAGGCTACACATTATGTACCACACACACATACTAATTAAGAACATGATCTGGGGAATAAAAAGCTGCACAAGTCTCATTAGGCCAAAAGCAACCTTACTAGAAGATTCAAAAGTTCTTTGAGCTAAGTGGACATTCTAAAATTGGAGGGGACAAGATAAATGGTCATCAGGCCTTAAAATAGTAGAATATATACTTATAGTGGAAACTTCTTCACACTTTTGCTTTCATGAACTGTCCTAAACAGACATGTGCTGTTGGTAAATACTCACAATTGGCAGTTTTCTGTATGAATAACTGTTAACATGCTTTCTCCCCAAGCCCTTTCACTTCCAGCACTTGGTGCACATCTGTGTATACCCTGCTTCTACACAAGAATATGGAAGGTTCTGGAAAGAAGCTTAAGACATAATTAACTATGCCTTGGCTTCAGTTCTTGCAAATTTGCAGACTGTGAAAATGAGGGTGTATATTAAATGTATAGAAAATATAATTTAAAGCCTATCTAGAGGACAAAGTGATAATCTTAAACAAGTTTAAATTCCATAATCTCTTGTAGTTTTGCCTATAATCTGTAGGCTGGCGACTCCCAAGTGTATTTTGTCAGCTGGGTGTGGTAGTGCAGGCTTATAACCCTAGCTCTCTAGGAAGCTGAGGCAGGAAGATCACGAGTTTAAGCCCAATGACTTAGTCAGATCCTATCTCAAAAAGTCAAGCAAAAAACTGAGGATGTAGCTCAGTGTGCAGGCCCTGGATTCAATCCCAAATATCACACCTACCCAGAAACACATTCACATGTATTTTGTTGCTATTACTTTCCGTCTTGCCTGGATTTCCAGCTCTTGGTGGAGAGCACTGTTTGAACGTTTGCTGAGGACCTTAAGTTTAACAGGTACAAAGCCAAACTCAACTTTTTCACTTTTAACCATTTCCTCTTGGCAATTTCTCTTCTTTTGCCAATGGCAAACTTTACAAACCTGCCTTACATACTACTTTTTCTGGTCTACTTTTGAAATGTGTCTAACATAGACCATTTTTGTTTATTTTCATTGTGTCCTCCCCGGCTAAGCCACCATATCTGTGTTTCAGCTGCTTCCTCGTTCCTCAGCTGGCATCCTTTCCTTCTACCTCCATGACCTCATTTAACCTTCTACTTTATACTAATCTGAATCTTGTTTATCTGTGAGGCCAGAGTCCCTATAAACCTGAAGTTCCCTTTTTTGGGGGGGAGGGCAGCTAAAACTGATTGAATCTCAGATTGTGCCCAAGTGACCCATAAACAATTTCTATCTTCATTATAATGTTATCTGTGTGCTAAATGACCCCCCCCCCCGAGTGCCATGCCAATTGCCAATTGCCAAGACAAGAACAAGAAATATCCATTTACAAAAAAGAAATGGCATCTGAATTCCTTGGGAAAAAAATCTGTGCACATTTTCGGAAAAGACAGGAATATTTCTTTTGTGTTTACTAGCCTCTCCTTTATTTCTTTCACCTCCTAATCTCTAGTGGATCAGGAAGTTGATATCCAAGTCTTTCTCCAACTTCTATTTCTTGGCTAAAATAAAAGTCTCTTGTGCTGCTCAATTGGTGTTAAGTCTGGTTATTGGTTCTATGATTCTGAGAGGCAGAAAGGATCCAGTTTGGGGTCAGGAATGAATAATACCTTCATAGTTCATTCTCTACACAGCAGTTACACTATTTCTTTTTATTTTCATCTTTTTAAGGTATCAATAAGATCAGGTCATCTTGTCCACAAATTTCATTAGCTTTTCATGTTATCAAAAATAAAATCCAAAACCCTCACAACTCACAGGAGTCTATATGAGGTAGGCCCTAGAAAGTCCTTTCCTGTCCTTTTCTACTGTCATCCTTCTGTCCAGCAGCACCAGGGGGGCTCCACACCATTTCCCAAAAACAGAAGCCAAGGGCCTCCGTGCCAACCATTCCTCACCCAGAACATCTCTTCCCCAACCCCTTCCCATTCTACCTCGGCTCTTCCAGACATTTCACCCCAGCAATTGACTTGTTTACTTCCTCCAAGGAACCTATCTCCATTGAAACTATTTTCTTTATTACCCATTTCCTATAAAATAACTCCAGGAGAATGAACACCTTATCCTTCTTATTCACTGATGTATTGTGCACATCTAGAACAGAGCTGGGATTTTAGTAGCTACTCAGAAAACATTTTTTACAATTCTAGTTTATTAGTACATGTGCACAGTACCTAATGTTTATATTTCTTGGGGGCAGTTAGCACGTGCACACAACACACCTAATTTCTTGAAAACATCATTTATTTTATAAGTTGCTTCCTTTCATCTCAGATTCTTCTCTTGTCTAGCCTTGCTTTTCTTCCTCTGACATCTTTCACTATTTACTTCCAGACCTTCACTTTCTTACTCATGAATTGTATGTACAATTATCCTCTGAGGGTCCAGCGTGTTTTCCTGCCAAGCCTTGGTCAGGCAAATGCCTTGAAGCATGGCTCACCCCAGGTGTGCAATAGTGAAGGACGTACAAGTCGTCTCTTTTGCTACCTTGGAGGTATAGCTCCAGTTCCCGCTCTATGAAGACTTGAGTCATGGCCCTGTGTAGCTTCTTACAGGTCCCTGAGTTCCTCCAGCATGTTCAGTTTGTGCTTGAAATCATTGCCTATCATCTTGCAATGTGTTCTACATATTTCACACACGTTAATTTTCTTTCTTCAGATAGATCATAAATTGGGAAGAAGTTTGGCTACATGTTTCCCATATATTTCTTTATAGCATTCAGCACAGTTCTGGGTATAACCTTGTATTGACTGGTTGATTTTGTTAGACTTTTTTTGTTTTGGACAGGATCTTGCTATACAGTTTTGGATCTAGCCAAGGCTGGCCTTCACTCCCAATGATCCTCTGACCCAGCCCTCCAAGTGTTGGGATGACAGGCGTGCACCGTGATACCCAACTCTGATTTTGGTAGACTTCTTAACTTCTAGGTGAATTTTGTTTGCTTTAGCAAGCAGGTAGCTGGAAATAGGTGGATAATCTTGCTTGTTTCTTCTTCTCTCTCTTCCTCATTTTTATTTCTTTTCCTCTGTAATTGCCTGTATTCTCTTTATTATATCAATTAAACACTAGCTTTCTGGATTTCAGGTTAAAAAAGTCCCTTACTTTACATGGGCTAAATTTGGTACTGCTTTCCAGTCTTTATCACTTCAGAAAAGAATAAGGTAAATGTGATTTTTTTTTTCTTTTTGGAAGAAAATATTCACAAAAATTTAAGAATGCTAATAATATTTCTCATTCCTGATTCTGGAATATATATATATATTATAAGATATTGTATTACTGTATATAATATATATATAAAGTTATATATATATATAAAGTTATATATATATATATATATATTACTTTGGATGAGTTGACATGGAAGCTTTTGTAAATGATTCTACAAAAGCATTTGGGAAAAATTTGTTAGTCATTGGGTGAAGGAATCAAGATAAATTTGTAGGCATAATGGCAGAATAAAGAGGACACTATTACATCCTAGATGTCACTGGGCGAAACCCTGAGTTTACGTTGAGCCTCCAGCCACAGAGAGATCCGGTGCTGCTGTGTTTTCAATACGTCATGTGTTGCAGTGGTGTTGAGAGCCAGAGCCTTTGAGAGGTGATGCATCAATCCATAGATTAATGAGTCACTGCATGAGTGGCTTTGGTATAAAAGTGAGCACTCTCTGACACACTTGCTCTGTCTCGCTTGGGCCACCCTCAGCTATGTCCCCACCCAGCGTGACGTCCCTTCTTAGAGGGCAGCTGCTGGTACTGTGTTCTTGGACTTCTCAGCTTCCAGAATGATCAACAAATGAACCTCCATTTTTTTTGTAATAAGCTACCTGTCTGTGGTGCTGTTATAGAAAAAGAAAGTAGCCTAAGACAGATAGTCCTGTTTGTCATGTGACAGCAGAGAATTAGTCTTTGTCCCAAACTATTGTCTTCATATAGCCTTAAGTGACAGACTGAGAGATTAGGTTTATTTATTACTATTTTATCTATTTATTTATTTATTTTTTGAGACAAGGTCTCACTATGTAGTTCAGGCTGCCCTTGAACCCATTAGGTAGTCCAGGCTGGCCTCAGATTTGTGGCCATCTTCCTTCCTCAGCCTCCCAAGTGCTGGGATTACCAGTAGATCCCACCACATCTGGAAATTTTTACTATTTTAAATATTTCGAGTTCCTGTGAAAAGGTCAAAGTGATCTTGGTGAGTTCTACTCTCTGTAAATAAATTTAAGAGTATCTCTCTGCCCCATTCTGGCAGCTTGGTTTATGACTTGTTATGGTTTGTGTCTAGATGTCTCCCTAAAACCTCATGCAGTTATGAAACAGGCTTCTCGAGTTTTGATTCATGCATGGTCTAATGCTGGGATTGTGGGTGTGAGTGCTACACCCACTCACATTACACACAATAATGAGGGAGGGAAAGAGGCTTGCTGTCTGCCTGCTTCTCCTCCCTTTTTGCTTTTGATGCCTTTACTGTTTGCCACTGCCCTGAGCTGCTGCCCTTTGCCACGTGTTGCACTACCTTGGAGCCAGCTGACTATGGACTAAATCCTCCACAAATTGTGAGCTACATACACCTTTCCTTTAATTTTGAGTGTGGGGTATCTTGTCCCAGCAATGAGAGAAAAGTACCCAAGACAGTATTAGCTTTCAAAATTGGCTGTCCATGGAGCCATCTAGAGAGATTATTCTTGAAATATTTGTGCCTAAGTCCCACCCTCAGAAACTCTGACTTGTTATGAGCAGTGCCATGGGCCTCAGAAGTTATGAAAATTCTGCATGTGTTTCTAATATACAACTTAGGGAAGAGGATTGGTGGGGGATTCCAAAGGTCTAGTTTTGATCCTAAAGCAGTGGTTCCCAGCCATGTGACTTTAAACCACTTTGTTCACTACTAATGTCTCTGAAAACACTTTTCCCCTTGCTGTATAAGAATACAGTACTGTTGTCCCTCAAGTTGTTACAAAAGGTTAATATGATGGCAATATGATGGCATATATAGTATATGAGCTGCTGAAAGTAGCACAATGATGGCACATATAAAATGTTGGAGGGCCAGCTTGATAGCTCAGCAGACTAAAGCACCTGCTAAGACAGGCCCAGGGACTGGGGTTCAACTTCCAGATTCTGAGCAAGCCCAAGCAGCTCATCTCCCTCCTTCCTGGCTCATGTGGTCTCTCCAACCTCCCTGTATACTGACCCGATCTTCAGACACAGCAACTGTATGCACTGGAATGGGCTGCCAGAGGAGGTTGGGGTTCCAGAGGCTGGTGCCCAGTGGGGGAAACAGGGCTGCCAGGTTTACCATAGCACTCATCAAAGTCCGGTCAACATCTGTGCTTCGAATGTAAACCTAGAGTTGAAAATCAAGGCAGAAGCCAAATTAGAGGAAATGCGGGGTTTACTTTCTTTCTGATAGGTATTAGAAAAAGAGCAGGATGGTCACACTGAATCCTCAGCATGCTTTTTGGGAATGTCACAAGCACAATGTCTACTATAGGTCAGGTAATGTTATGAACATACCATGGGACGGAGAAACCTAGTAGGCTAACATTTGAGGTGACAAATAATACCAAGCAAGCAGTGGCCACCTGCCAAGTCATACTAGTTAAATAGCTACCTGCAGAATTTTGAAATTACTCATATTCATACATTCTTTTGAAAAAGTTTTACAGTGAGGAATATATTTATAAACAATATCTCTGACTGGATAAGTTAATTAGAAAATAAGCAAAACATTTTTACATATGCAGAATTATTCTAACTCTTTCAAGAGTCAAGGTTTCCTTTCTTGCCTCCCCGACTTGCCTGGTCATGTTTATAGGACTCATTCAAGAATTTTCCATATCTTTTCCTTAAATATGCTCCAAGTTCATAATGTTGTTTCATTCCCCGCTATAGGAAAAAAAAGTAAAAATTAGGAAAAATGTGAATCACATTACCATAGAAACTTGTGTCATTTCTCTTCATTGTATATTGTACATTGGAATGAACAAGGTGTGCTTCAATAGTTCCACCTTAAAATATAAATTTAAACGAAAACAGGAAAGGAAAGTAGTGATTCTGAGTCAGGACTCTGACTCTCTGAGAATACATACCTACTCACCTTTGTTAGCACTTAATAGAGACTTGCACTTAATGTTTGTTTGATAGTTGGTGATTGACCCAATTTAAGTATATGGTTCATCTCTTCTCCTTCAAGTGAGGCAGATCAGCCCTGGGAGAGCAACTAAGATGCCTTTGTTCCCCAGTTCCCCTTCTCTGCAGAGGCTTTCAAAAGTAGGGCTTTTTGTATTTACCAAAGCTCTGCTAACAGTGGACCTCAGCCAGTACAGGTGCAGTTAAGAACTGGACTGCACAGCAGGAAGGTAGTGGCAAGGCAGGCAAGTAAAGCTCATGTGTATTCGCAGCCTGTCCCTCTCATTCGCAGCACTGCCTGTGCTCTGCCTCCTGTCAGAGTAGCGGAGGCTCAGGATTCTCACAGGGTGAGAACTTCACTATGAATGGTGAATGCTAGATTCCTAGGCTGCATGCTCCTTATGAGACTCTAAGATAAAATAACAGAAATAAGCTGCACAATGAAATAATAATGGATATAAGTGCATGATGAATAAAACACTCCTGAACCATCCTGACCTGTGGAAAAATTGTCTTCTGTGAAAGTGGTCGCTGGTGTCAGAAAAGTTGGGGACTTCTCGCTTTAAGGAAGCTTCAATTTCAATCTATCCAGCTGATAAGAAATAAAATTCCAATATCATCATTTCCCAAAGAGCTATGATTCTCCAACCCTGAGGATTCATGCAACTTATTAATTGGCAGACTTTTTCTCCTCTTTTTTTCAGATGAAGCCTGGAAAACTCAGATGCTTGCCTTAATGTCTTTTTTTGGTCCTTTTCAGCATTTTTAAACTCATATATTCTATTATTCACGTACATCTATCATGCTTAAATAAAGTCAATAAGGCTTAAAAAATCTATCAAAAACAATTCTGTATGTTTTACCATCAAGACTCATCAACAACTTTAACTGGACACCCCCAACCAACCTGAGTGAGTTGACCAAATCCATCTGGCCATGCGGATTCCTCAATGGGGTCATTAGGAAAGGTTTCAATGGGACTTCTGTCTCCGTGCCGAAATACCTGAAAATAAATACACCTCAGTAAGATCACAAATGTCACTTGGGTGTTTTGCTTCTGCTTGTCAGTTAGAATTTCTTCTAAACCTCTGGCTTTCAGCCTTTGATGCTCCCTAGAATCACTGGAGGAGTTCCAGAAAATTCCAAGGATGAGATTCCATCCCTAGTAATTTTGAACTTATTAGCTTGGGATGTGGCTAAAACTTTGGGACTTTAAAAACCTCTGCCAATGCATCTCCAGCTAAGTAGCACTGTTCTGGGCTGATGATGTAGCTCAGTGGCATAGTACTTGTGTATAGTTATAGTTGTGTCTAGATGTCCCCCCCCCAAAGCCTCATGTGGTCATGATGGGGGCTTTGTGGAGGTGGCTGAATCTGGAGTTTGTAACTGGCTCATTATCTAGTGCTGGACTTGGCAGTGAATTCTGCACCTGCCCTACATACAATTCGAGGGAGAAAAAAGGGCTTGCTCTCCCTCCCCCTTTTTGCTCTTGCTGCTTTTGCTGTCTTATGCTGCCATGAGCTGTTGCCCCTCTGCCATGCCTCCTTGCTTTGGAGCCAACTGATTATAGACTGAAACCTCCACAAACTGTGAGCTAAATAAACCTTTCCTTCTTCAATTTTGGGCCTCAGGTATTTTGTCTCAGCAACAAGATAAAAGCAACAAAGACAACTTGTTTAGCATGCCTGAGGCTCTGGGTTCGACCCCCAACACTGCAAAATGAAAACAAAGCCTATTGCTCTAAGCTCGCTAATGGCCCTCTTGTATTTGAAGTAGTGCTAGAATCAAAATAATTAGCCAGTAGAAGGTAAGTGATATGTAAATGGAGATAGGTTTGTGTACTGGATATGGTAGGAAGCAATACAAGCTTATGTAATTGCTTGAGTGCAGCCAGACTCTGATGAGAAATACTCCTTCCTTAATTACCATTACAGTAATAATAATTTTAAAATGTATAGGAACTAAAAACAGTGGCTTTTAAGTGACATGTTCATTTGTGACCATTTTGAGCCAGGCATCTTTAATTTTTAGGAAGTTCAAGGTAAAGAAAACACATATAGGAAACTTAGGTGAGTTAATTTTCAACACTTGAATAACATACATGTAAAGCTACTTTAATTACACATTTCTCTTTGAGGAGAATGGTATAAACTTTTGAAACCTTGTTATTTTAATTCTTAAGTGCTTTCAGAATAAAACACTGAGCCAAACACAAAGCTATTTTACAAGCAAAGGATAGAGAAAGAAAAATATTCAAGAAGTTCAAGGTAGTCGATGATAACACATTTGTCTATCATGAACTAAACCTTGGGTTTAGTCTTAGTATCATCAGTGTAAATTAAACTGAAACAAACAAAATGAGAAGTTCATGACAAAGTTTACACTGATGTGTGCAGGTTTTTTTTTTTTTCTTTTTGAGACTGGGTCTCACCATGTAGCCCAGGCTGACCTTGAACTCCCAGAAATCCCCCTGCCCCAGCCTTCCAGTTGCTGGGATAACAGGCATGCACCTCCATGCCCAGCTAGCAAGTATTTTTAATA
>NDGN011244538.1:0-17584 GCA_002564285.1 Tympanoctomys barrerae | reverse complement strand
AAAAAAAAAACATTTGAATAGTTCATTAAAAGGAAGGTAGATGGTAAGAATTGTGCTTAGGCTGTGCCTTTTAGCTTCAAACAGCAGATCCAGCAGTGGTATTTTAGGAATTCAAGGATGAATTCTCTCCCCTTTAAATAAATGATGTCTAAAAGGTATACAAGGAAGACAATATTTGAAGCTCACGTAGAAAAATATTGCTTCTCAACACTGTCCTACAAATATCTCTAATTATAAAACTGTAAGGTGTCAGGCATGTTAGAACTCCCATGGGCCCTACCATAACCAATAATTGGCTATTAAATTGACTCATGTTTTTCTACAAGAGCTTCAAATATTGTCTTCCTTGTAGAGCTTGTAGACATTATATATTTAAAGTGGAGAAAATTCATCCTTGGATTCCTGAAATACCATTGTTGGATCTGCTGCTTGGAGCTAGAAGACCCACCTTAAGTACAGTTCTTACCATCTACTATCTTTTTTAATGAACTCTTCAAATGTTTTTTCCCCCAAAATAGGGGCTTTATATAGTTATTATCTCAATATAGTTCACCAAGAGGAAATTTTAAGGCCACAATAGTTCCAGTGAAAACACTTAAAATTTGTTGATATTTCTAATTCAAACCCCACACTTCTCTTTATCTCAAATATTCTCTTTCCCTCCACCTCTTAAATAAGAATTAAAAAATACACTTTGCTTTGGTTAATTGTTGAACTGGTGTTCTACCTTATTTATTCATTACATAAATAATTGTATAATTATATATTTTGTACCTTGGCCAACTAGTGTATCCCTACTAATTTGAAGTGACATATTTTTAAATTTAAATCATGAGTATTAATTGTATAATTACAAAAGATGATAATACACAAAATTATTGTGCAGATTTAAACAAAAATTATAATGTGCTCTTGAATGTCAGCACTGAGAGTCAAGCCAACCAATTATTGTTATTACACATAGTGAAATCCTCCCTGACTATACACCGTGCCAAGGATTTTTAGTTTCTGTGAGGCTCTATTTTTGCATTTCCAGAGCATAAGAGGGCAAAGGAGCATTCATCTCTCGCTTCCTCAGTGAGCTAGGGTGTCAGTCACTGAGGAGTGCCCAGCTGGCACAGGGAGGGCCGCATCACTCGGCTTCAAATTCCTTCGATTTCAGTGATACTAGCTAATAAAAGACACTGAAAATTACTTTCAAGAACTATCATGTGTTCTGTAAATATTAGGAAGGACTGCGCTGACAGTAGGGAGTGCAAGCATTTCCTAGATGGTTAGGCAAGCAGCTGAGCATTTTACTTAAATCTTGCTGACACACAGAGGGGAGTGTGGGATGCTTGAGCATAATTGTTGCTTAAAAGTCATTTCTAAGAGTAAATACATATTTTCTCCTTTTGTCTCTAGTGCTCTTTTCAGAAAAGAATCTCAAATAACTGTTCAAATTCTTATCTATATTTGTGCAATTATTAAGAAAATTTGGGATTTTTAACTAAGTTAATCAAAATATTCAATACTTACTCAACCAGCCTCTAAATATTTAAGGAAACTTCCTCCTATCTCCTTTTCCTAGGATTTTGCTTTAAGAAGGAAATCACTGTGGGAACAATAACTGCAGGTCTTCTTGGAGGAAGTGGCCCTGAAAGGCCCATGTATCATCGTGAAATCTTCACTTAAATCGTGGTTGCCCATCATGCTACACACACGGAATGATGCGTGGTCACATGCACGTAGCAATGGTCACATCCACATGCACACAGGTGCACATACACAGCCAGAAACATAGGTTGTATTGAAAACAGTACACAAGTTCTGGGGCACTGAAAAGAGTAAAACTAAGTGTTTGGCCTCCATCATGGTGGAAGGTACCCTTAGTTTGACTGCTAAATCTGTCTCCCATAACAAATCTTGAAAATCAGATCTAAAAAGGACAAACTATTTCCAACTAACTGAAGTACAACCTATAACAAGCTCCAGCAAAAAATATTCAACACCACAAAAGACAAAATGCAAAATTCTAGGAACCCAATTTTAAGAATTACCAGCATGTAGAGTGGCAAGGAGATGTAACCCCTAACAAGAAGAAAAGAAAACTCACAAATGACCTAGAGTTTCCCCAAATGATAGAAAATTAGACAGGATATTCAGTCAGTATAGCTGCATTTCATACATTAAAAGTTGACTACAAACTTAAGGATATAAAATAGTCCAAAGGAACTTCAGATGGAAACTATTATTTGTGAAATGCAAAACAAGTATTGCATTGTTTCATACGATCAATGAGAGATAAGTAATTACAGAACAGTAGTAATAAATTTGAAGCACAGTGCAGAAATTATCCAATTGATAGTCAAAGAAAAACAGCATTGAAACAAACAAACAAAAACAGAAGTACCAGAACCTGGGGGAGCTTTGAGGCAACTTCAAGCAAAAGTATATTTAATTAGACTCTCCAAACGGGAATATTGAAAGGCAGAAAAAAATAGTTAAATAAATAATGGCTGGAAATTTTCTAAAATATCCACAAACATGCACTAAAATTCAAATACCTCAGTCAATTTATAGATTAAAAAATGAAAGAGGGGAGGTAGCTCAGCAGCAGAGGCGCCTGCCTGGCAGGCACAAGGTCAGTACCACAAAAATAAATAAATAAAAAATAAAGGAATGGAAGAAAACAGCACTGTGGCTCAATGACACAGAGCAAATCTTTTCTTTGTAACCTCTCCTAGAAGAGATGAGGTTGCCTTCATCACAAGATAGCTTATTTTGCTTGAAGCAATCAAGCAAGAAGACTATGGAGCAAACTCTAGAATACTGAAAGTAAAAAACAAAAACAAAAACAAAAAAAACAAAACAAAACAAAAAAACCCTAATAATGTCATTTAAAACTTCTAGACCCAAATAAAATGTCATTAAAAACCAAAGGTAACATGAAGGTGTACTAGGGTGGCACATAAAGAATCTATATCACAGACCGTCACTATCAGAAATGCTGAACAGTCTTTTAAGGACAGGAAATTTTATGCCAGATAGAAATTTAGATCTAGATAGAGTGTTGGTGACAATATATGCACAGGTCAATATTTATATATGTTTTTATTATTTGTATCGCTTTGAAAATCTTGAGTATCTTGACAAAATAATAACATGCAAAAGTACAATGTATGAGAACAGTGGTACGAATGCCAGAAAAGTGGAAATGTACAATAATGACACATATGCCATATACACTAAAGCTTCTAATATCTAGAAATCTTTAATCATCTTTTTCAACAATAGGGCCAGCACTTTCACTTTTTCTTGGGCTTTTAGAAGTATGCAACATCTCCTGCCCCTTAGATAAGATACCAGAAACACTCCAGTGAGCAAAACTGCATAACCTGAGGGTCAGCCAAATTGCTCAGTGGATTAAAGTGCTTGTACACAGGCTCAGGGGCTGGAGTTCGATCCCCAGGCCTGCCCTGCCAGCCTCGCCCTGGAGGTGCACTGAGACGGTCATTAAGACTGGGTGTAGTGGCACACACCTGAAATCCCAGTTTTGGGAGGATGTAAACAGGTGGATTACTCTGATCCAATCTAGTAGTGAGCCTGTGAACACCCTGTAGACCCTTCCCTAAAATGCAGCAAAAAAAAAAAAAAAAAACCCCACAAAACTGCACAACCTTAACCTGATAAAACTTCAAAACTTCCCTTGAAAAAGACTAGAAAATATAAATAAAGCATACTGGTGAAGACATTATTATAGTTAATAGCTGATAAAAACTTTTTATCCTCAAATATCTAAAGACAATAGTAAGAACATTAAAACTAAAATTAAAAAAATAGGTAAACAAACTTTTTAACTAGGCACTATATGAGGTTAGAAAGAAATACATTAAAAAAAACAGTTGCAAGCTGGCCAGGGGTTAGATCTTGGCGGCATAAGTGCCTGCATGTCAAATGCAAAGTCCTGAGTTTAATCCCTGGTACTAGAAAAATAAATCACAAACCAGCATTAAGTAAATTAAAAGCAAAACCGTAGTTTGTACAGAAATCATAATGATTAAAATTTAAAATGCGTGACCATACTGATTGTTGGCCTGCATATGGGAAAACTAGAATTGTCATACAGTTATGGGAACTTCTGTTCTTGCAGTCCTCTCAGAAGAGTCATTAGATTCTTCAAAGTTCAACAGTAACCTAGGTATTCCATACCTCGTTATTTAGACAACGTACATAAAGCCATATAGCCACATAAAGCTACATACATGAATGTGCACAATAGCTTTAAGTGTAATAGCCTAAAACTGGAGAAAATGTCCATGTGGCCGATGTGTCAAAGTAGCAGTTCAAACAGTGGAGCACTATCGGAGGAAAGGAAGAAATGAGCTATTTAGGAGACATCACAAAAGGAGTCAATGACAATCCACATGAGGAGTAAGATCATAGCTGTCCGCATAATTTTTTATAGAATCACTGTTAATGTGTAATGCTGTGCGCAGGACCTAGGACTACAGTCTTGTGAAAGGACAGAAGGGCAGAAGCTGGAAAGCCGGAGGGGCACACAGGGAACCAGGGACGCATCCGGGGTGGCGCAGCTCCTCCTGGCGCAATGATGTAATGCAGCGCTAGTTGTAGACAGGGCTCCGGGCTAGGGATGGGAAGGGTGCGCTCTGAGGAGTGCATTCCATGATTGTGTCCTTTTGTGAGCATCACTAAAGGTAGACACCAAAATAAGATGGCTCAGGGCAGGCCAAATAGTTCAGCAGATTGAAGTGCCTGCAAGTAGGTGCAGGGGTTAGGGGTTCGATCCCCGGGCCTGCTGTGCTGGCTCTGCCCCCAGGGCGTGCTGAGATGGTGATTGAGACTGGGCGTGGTGGCATGGGCGCCTGTAATCCCAGCACTTGGGAGGCTGTAAACAGGTGGACCACTATGAGTCCGATCTAGTAGTGAGACCCTGAACACACTGTAGACCCTTCTCTAAAATACAAAGAAAATATACCATGCTAAAAGTTAACATATTTTAATAAAGTGCAAAATATATTTCAAAGCAAAGACTTTCTAATAAAAAGTGACTCAACTGGTAATAATTAAGGAGTTAATACACTGAGTACACAATTTTGGATGTTCACTCATTTGCTGAAAATGTCATATACATGAGACAAAACCTCACAGAAATCAAGTGTAAAAACAAAAGTCTGAAATTATGGTCAAAACATATCAAATATAATCTCAGAAAACCTGTATAATAAATAAAAACCCCAAAAGGATACAGAAAAATGTTTAAGACTTGGAATAGTAACAGTTAAATTAATTGCATGCAGGTCATACACTCACTCAAATGGGAGACAGATTGACTTCCACTTTGCAAAACTAGAACTGGACTTCTCTACAATTAAGGCATCTGCAACACAGTGAGTGCCGAGCTCATGCGGTGTATGCAGGGAGCCAGACCTCGTGCAGGCCACTCCTCTGCCGCGATTCCATTACCTAAAATTAGTATTAGCGTGACAAAATGTTTGGCACTCCAGAACGAAGAGTATCCATTGAGATTAAAGTGCATTATTAGTTAATAAAAGCACCAAGGTCTTTCAAGGAAAGTCATATTGAAATTAGGATCTTGTGTTAACCATGAAAACAAGAATCTCAGCAGAGGAGCACTTTGATTCACTTTCTTAAGAGCAAGTGCAGAGCACCACGCTGGGAAATTGGGGGGGCACAATTATGTTTTCAATCTTTAGCATACATTTTGCTTTAGGGTCACAAAGCCTACTCATACTGTTTTTTTTGTTTTTTGTTTTTTTATAGCAATGCATAGGACAGACAGGATGGATGTAAGGTGAGTGCACATGACAAAAGTTAGTCAGCACAACAGGTTTGAGAAACTACTTTAGAGCAGGGGTAGAACCCCATTTTGTCAGCTCCTCTCTAGAATTATTCAGATACCTCTGCCAATTGGATAGGTAGAAATAAAACTGACCTAATTTAGGTTTGTTCAAGTAAGGAAGGATTGACACTTAAGCCTGCTCCCTGCAAGGCTTTTCCAACACAAATCTGTCTTCTAGCAGCTCCTAAATGAGATGGTTGTGACAGCCACTCTTGTTAACAACGCCTCCCTCCACAGGACCCCCAGAGCATCAGGGGAAGGGGAAGGAAAGACATCAGAGAAATATGCTTACCAGGTAGACCTGGCACTTCTGCCAGAGAGGAAAAACATTTGGACCAGAGGATAGGGAGGGAACGAATTCCTGGAAGCTAATGTGCAAGTTTCTTGGAAGCTGATAGAGAAGATTAATCCTCAGTTTAGATATGAGTCCTGTGTGTATCAAAACCCAAGCCTTCTATGAATTTTACCATCCGAAGGTGATGCCTATCTACTACTTTTATTCATAAATGCTCAAAGTGAGTACAAGTTCCTAATAATTTCCTCAACAAATACTATACAATATGTCAGCCACTGAATTTCTATAGTATAATCAAGGAGATTTATCAGTTCACCTTCGAAAATAAGAGGAGAAATTCCTCCCATGTCCTATTTATAGGTGTTTTCAAAAGCCAAGACATTTAACCAGCTTGGTTGGCAAACATTTAGTGAGCATCTCCTTTCTTCCAGACTGCTTGCTCGAAGCAAAGAGGAGTTTACAGCCAAAGTAGATGACTTACTGGCTCCCAGCCTTAGTAGGCCAACAATAGGATACAGATCCTACATCAGTGAGGCCCGTTATGGTTTGTGTGTATTTGTTTCCCCAAAGCCTCATGCAGTCATTAAGGTGCAGTTCTACAGTTTGATTAATTCATACTCCAAGGCTGGGATTATGGGTCTGAGTACTGCTGGGATTATGAGTGTGAGGGCTACATGCAGCCTGTGGCATATGGCCTGAGTGCAACGTAAGAGAGACAGGACAGACTTGCTCTCTGTTGTCACTGTTGCCGCTCCTCCTCCCATTGGCTCTGCGCTCTTTGCCGCCCCCATGAACTGCCGCCCTCTGCCAGGTGCCGCTCTGCCTTAGAGCCAGCCAAGTATGGACTGAAACCTCCAGTAACTGTGAGCTAAATACACCTTTCCTTCCTTCATTTTCAGGGTCTGCTATTTGCCCCAGCAACAAGAGAAGAGTAACTGGAACCAGCTGCAGCACACACAGAAAGCCAACAACTCTACTGAATTAGAGCAGAAGTAAGAACAATCGCTGTCATTTCCTCGGCACATACTCAGGGCCAGAAACTATTCCCACACCTTACATTAAGTTGTTCGATCCTCATAGCAACAGTATTTCGTTTTCTTAGTGTATGTTAGCAGCATGTGACACTGAGGATCACTTGGGGGACTTGGCATGCACGCATAACACAGCTTGATCATTTTCAGTCCTTTTAACTCTTTCTCCTGTGAGTGGCCCATTCCCTGTCCCTCTTCACCTCTCCAAAAGGTCAGTCTTCTTAATTCCTACCATCTCACCATCTTTCTTTTATTTTACTTATTTATATTTGAAGTTTCTCATATAGAAGAAACCAAGTAATATTTAACTTCTGTATTGTATTCATTTCATTTACTACTATGGGCTCAAATTCCACCCATTTTCATGTAAGTGATAGGATTTTATTCTTCTATGTGATTGAATAATATTCTATGGTACATAAATATCTTGAAATATGATATAGAAGTTACTTTGGGTTTAGAGGTGAGCCCTGTGTAGATCAGAATCCAAGGCTTCTATGTATTGAGAAAGTGAGGCCTAGACACCCTTGTTACTGATAAAAGCTTAAAATGAGTATGTTTATCATTCATCTGTTGCTGGACATCTAGGCTTAGTCATTGTGTGTGATGCTGCTACGAACATGGGAATGCAGGCGTCACTATGTCGTGGTGTTCTTAGTGCTTCATACTCCCCATGTTATCATAACACAGTTTGGAGGAGGGTAACAGTGCCAGGCTCACCTCACAGATGAAGAAAATGAGGCACAGGGCTGGCACATAGCTTGCCTGAGAACAGCACAAGGAGACCAGAGAGTTGGTATCAAAGCCCTGCACCTGGTCCTTGTCCTCCTTCAGCTCTGCCTAGATGGAGGACCCTGCATCCTCAGACCACAAGAGAAACAGTCTGAGAGCCATCAGTAGGTGACAGGAGAGTGACTGACCTGACAGGTCTAGGAAGAAATGTAATACAGAATGTATAATCTAAAGATGATGATGACAATATCATTTTCAGATGCTTTGGAAGTTGCAATGAAAAGAGAGAGTAGTCTGAGTCAATGTTGCTTCCGAAGACAGAATTAGGGCAAATATGGAGAGTGACATCAGGACTGAACAGAAAGAAGGACAGCGACTGCTGTCTCCTTGGTTGCTGATAGAGTCCTGATGTCTCAAACAGAGTTTGTCATGGAGTAGATCCTAGCCTATGAGGCTCAGTAAGGATGGCGAAATTTCCATCACTCGTCACTGTCTAGAGAAAGAGCCAACTCTCACATAGTAATGAGTTTCCCAGCCTAAAAGCAATCAAAAAGAGATCAGGGAGAGACCTAGAACTGCGCAGGCTCTAATTTCAGACTTGCTTTGAAAAAAATGTACTCAAAGATGCAAAGGCAATAACAGGACCAAGTGGCCCTGTGGGAGGTATGCTACCATATGAAACATTTAGGACGCTTTGTTCCCTATCTGTCCCCCACCATGCACAGAAGTATACACACATGTGCACATGGACACACACACACACACACACACACGCATGCCTGGGCAGGCACACAGGCTCTGTGCTTCTGCTCTCCCCAGAGGCTGGGCCATGTGTAATTTGTAAGCAAGGTAGAAGCAGGAGGGAAAAAAGCAAATTACTTCTTATCAAGCTGTTCGTGGAACACAGACAGACCTTGCTTATTAGAGTAAAAGTTTAAAAATATGGAAATCTGTAGCAGTTGAAAGTTTGAGAATGTTGTGATATCTCTGAAAGCAAACTGTGAGATGTGGAACTGTAGACAAGCCAGGCCTGCTTTGAAGGGAGTGAGAGCTATTCAGATCTGCAAAAAATCTGCATTTAATTATGTATTCAATTTTCAAGGTTTGTATCTCATTTTTTGGGTGTTTCACAATTTTCCTTTAAATCTATTTATGTAAGCACAGTGTGGTGATTTAGTATGCAATCCAGCTATTTGTTTGGATGGATTTGGAGGGTGCAGAGTGGGAGAGAGGAGGAGGAGGAGGGACCAGGTTGGGAAATACAGTCACCCCCTTGGGCTTCTGCTCATTCGGATGAGCCCCTCCCTCCACAGCCTGCATTCCTTTGTCTATATTGAAGTCCTAAATCATAGCATTGGTGGAAGATCCGTAGTTTCATTTTTATAAAGAGTAGAAAATGCTTGGAAAGGCCCTCCTCCACATTCTGACCCAGGTAGCTATTAATTTTGTTGTTGTTGTTTTGTTTTGTTTTGCAGAACAAGGGATTGAACTCAGGCCCTTGTGTTTGCCAAGGAAGCGCTTACTACTGAGCCACCTCCCAGGCCATAGCTACAAAATTTTGGATTCCCTAGGAACCTTTATGCTTTTACGTCTATCCTTGTGCTTTGTTCTAGGCATTTCAAAAGTACACTTGATGGTGCTTCCCAATTCTTAAATCCAAAATTCTAAACTTACTCTGTGGAGAATGCTGATATTCGTAGATGTGGATGCATATATACAAATATATGTGTGAAACTCAAATTTCGTGCTTCAGTGTTGGAAGCATTTTTAAAATTCAGTGACTTTAGTGATTCAAGATGATTCCTGCTGTCATTTCCACAGGAGAATAATTTAAGTAATTTTTTAATTAAGTCTAGTCTGTCACTCAAGGATGGGAGCACACACAAGATCATTACAAGAAAACACGGAAGCCTTCACTCCGCATCAACATTTCTCTGAATTGGGCCAATGCGGTTAAACAAATTAGCATCCCCTGATCAATTCAAAGGCAAAGAACTTTAAAAGATGAGTTCTTTTTAAGATCACCTTCTGAAGGGCAGCAGCGCTTCTTAAAGAGATGTGTTCCTGCTTTTTCCTGTACTACAGTGCAACAGAGGCAAAGGGAGGCTGAACTGCGAGGCCCCTGCAGTCAGGTAGTGAGCTCCTAGCCCCTTAGTAGCTCAGAGTCAGTGGATTTGGAGGTTGGGTTAAAAGAGGAAGGAAGCTGATAAGGGAGGTGTGTTGGGCGTGATGGTAACCCAGGGTGACTGATGCTCTTATGTGAAGAGGCAGCTGGGACACAGAGGATCACAGAAGGATCAAGAAGATGCAAAGATAGTCATCTCCAAGCCACCAACACGGGCCCCAGGAGAAGCTGCCCTCTCAACACCATGATCTCGGACTTGCAGCATTTCAGGCCACACGTTTCTGTTGTTTCTTCAGATAAAAGAAAGAGAATGGAGGTGAAGACATGCACTCGAGTGACCTCAGAGTACTCAAGACACATTCTTTTGATCCGTAGCCTCCTCACTCATGTAACTGACTCCGTTACTCTTCTCTCATTACTGGGCCAAATCCGTGACATTCAAAATGAGGAAAGGAAAGATTTATTTAGCTCACAGTTTGTGGATGTTTCAGTTCCATACTCAGCTGGCTCCAAGACAAAGCAGCACATGGAAAAGAGAAACCTTTCCTGGTGGCAGCAAAGAGCAGAGAGCAAAGGGAGTGGCAGCAGCTTGGGCAGCCAGCTAGCCTCTCTCCCCTCCTTACACTGTAATGCAAATGACCTTCCCCAGGACAGGTGCAGCATCCACACCCACAGTAATCAATTGCAAACTCCAGGAGCTGCCCCATGACTGCATGAGGTTTTGCAAGGAAAACTAGACACAAACCATAACTAATATATGAAGAAATTAGATCTAAGAACATGTAATTTCCCTGCGCTTGCTCACTTAATGAAGCTTCATTTGATTTCTAATCTTGCATTTCAAGCTCCGGGGACACCTCTATTCTGGGTTACTGCTTTGCCTATACATGTGCATTTTTATTATGCATGACTTTATTCAAAATGCCTTCAATGTGTCCGCATTTGTCAAACATGGCCCGGAAGGAAGACTAGCTCCACTGGCTCCTATTTGCCAAAGTTCTCCTAACCTCCCTGGCAGGAAACGGTCTTCTCTGGGTATTTTAACAAACCACATCGATTGAGTTCTAAGACTGAAACATGAAGAGCATACAAAGCAAAAGCAAAAACAAAATGCAAGACATGCTTCCTCTTGAGTGAAAGTCGGTATAACTTAGTTCAGGTATGAATCTGATGCATGTCAGGGCCTGAGAACAAGCAGCAGGTGCTGTGCGTAGACCTCAGTGCCATCCATGGAGGTCAAGGGCACTGTAGGATGCCTTTGGGTCCCAGCCCATGGACATCTGGGGCTGCCAGTCAGCAGCTCCAAGTGTAGGAAGCACCCCAGAGGAAGGGCTGCAGCTGCGGGACAGACTGATGTTCCTCGCCAGGCCTCCAGTGAGGCCTTTCTGTCTGCTCCGCTGCAGGGTTCCAGGGAGAGGCCTATTGTATGTGCCTGCCGCTCACCCAAGCTCTCCCATGGAAGTGAAGACGTGTCTGCAGGTCATTTCAGGAGGCAGAACTTGAAATAAAACTGCAGCTGGAAGAAAACTTTCAAGTCTCACTGAGGACAGCATGATATAGGCTATGGCAATACCGGGCGGAACAAGGCTCTACACCCCCACAGGCTTGAAGTTGGAACAATAGGTTTCTCAGTCCAAGGACAGAATTACACTCCTGCACAGTCACCAATGCAGACAGCTCAGCAAGACTCCCAAAGTGAGGATTTCCCTGAGGTAGGCGCCACATTCAGGGAAGCCTGGGCCTGCAAGGGCATGGGCTTCTCTGTGTCCTCTACTGTGATGCCTGCAGGACAGATGGTCCCTGGGATGGCGCTCAAGATGGAGAGCAAGGAACCTTAAGGAGGGGCTAAGTGGGTGCAGCTCGGTGAGCTGGGAAGAGGCCTATTCTGAGGAGCTGTTTTCTCACCCGTAAGAAGACAAGGGGAAAATTCCACAATAAAGAGAGCGTGGCTAAATCAGGGTAGGATCTGTGAATGAGATCAAACACACACTGTTTGAAAATACATTGCAATAGCTAGGCATGCGCGTGGCCTCCATACCTGTAGACTGACAGAGGGCTAATGAAAACATGGAGTCTATACCCAGTGGAGTACTACTCAACCAGAAAGAAGGATACATCTGAGGAAAAGGAAGGATCTTGCGATCACAGTACTAAGAACAATAAATCAGGTACTGAAGGTTGAATACTATGTGGCTGCTCTAATGTGAGAGACTCAAAATGTAAATAGTTTAAAGAACAAAATAAAAGCAAGACTGTAGGGAACAGAGAGGCAGAAGGGATGTTGGAAAAGGAGGAGGGAGGGAACGTGGCAGGAATTGGGGTCCAGTGTGCCGAAGCCTCAAGACAACTGTGGTGATTTTCTATCACAAACATAGATTTTGGATTTAAAAGAAGAACAGCATCACATCATGAGGAAACGCACCTCTGTGTGTGGAACCTGGAAGAGGCCAAGCAGCTGAGGCTGCTGTCTCCTCTCGTGCTGTTTATTGTCGCTGCTCCTTTTAGAGGAATTTCACTTGGAATTTCCAAGCTCTAAGCTTTTTGTGAAGCTGGCAATGACACTGTGAGGTGGCACTTTGGGTGTGGAGGTGGGCTACACTGTGTCCCAAGACTCTTCCACGGGGTGCCTCCCAGGGACTGCATTCTAGACACCTGGGTGCTCACCACGAACTCCACTAGCCTCTCCCTAACTGAGCAAAAAGTGAGTCTGGATTTCACACTTTCCTTCTACAGAAGAGGCCATGCGCCCGCCCAACATTCAGATCGGAGCATCCTTCCAAATCGCACCCTCGTGCCCAGGAGCCACACCAACATACATTCTCTGCATTTCTCATGCGGCGCGCCTCAGAAAGCCACACAGAAGAGTTACCGTGGCCATAAGGGACCAGGAACAGCAGCAGCCACGGCTTAGCTGTGGCTACCTGTGTGCCAAGTACCCTCCCAGGAGTGCTCTCAGCACCGCTTGGTAGCCCACTTTAAAGTCATGTGCACCACTTTTTACTTCTCTAATGCTATTTATTGAAATACAAACATGATAAATAGATAGATAAATAGATAGATACATAAATAGATAGATAGACAGATAATAGATAAATGATAGACAGATAGATGATAGATATAGATGATAGATAGATAGATAGATAGATTGATTGATTGATTGATTGATTGATTTAACCCAGTTGGGAATTTGACAGAGTTCACAGAGTTTAGCCTGCAAGTCTAGGCTCTGATCTCTATTTTCAAAGCTGATAAACACAAAAAAAAACTCATACATAGCAAAAAATAAGAAAATGTTATTTCCTCCACAGTCACAGAGATGTCTCCCAGTGTCTGATTCAGATGAGAAATATCAGCAATGGAAGAAAAGGAGGCAGCACAGATGCCGGCATGTTGTTCAGACAGCAGAGTCGTGTGGGAGGGCACGGGCTTGAGAGGAAGAGGAAGAAAGTTCTGGGGTACTAGACAGTTCCTTGGTAAGAGAATGAGTGGTCAAGGGTTAGGACAGCTACAGTTTCAGTAACAAACAAAAAGAATAGTAGGAAATGGGCAACTCGGCACAAAGACGCAGAAGAAAAACTTTCTCTTTACCACATTTTTTTAAAATCAAAAATTAAAAAAAAAATTACATTTGACCCTTACATCAATCTCTTGATTTTAAAGAAAGTTCCATATATTTCTATGCAAATTCTCTTTGTATATTCTTTACAATGTGTTTTAGAAATAACAGAGAAGGGTCTTTATTTTCTTTGTTTGCCATTTAGCTGAAGATATTATTGAGACATCAGAAAGACCCAGTAAAATCTAATTAAGATGAAGACATTCTTAAGGGATAATTGTCAGAGAGAAAATCCCTGTGTCTTACAATTACATGTGCTGCTCAACGTGGGAAGGGAAAAGAACTGAATGTGTCCTGATTCATCATCAGGCCCCCAAAATACCCCAACCCCAGGGCTAACTAGCTTAAGGGGAAATGATTTAGCACACAGAAAAGAGGGAGTTTGTTTTTCAAATCCACGCTGAAATCTTCTGGAACAAAGCCTACACTTGACAGTAGCCTGGCCTCCCATCGTGCAAGGGAAACACTGGTATTGAATCCCTGGTTAGCTGGGTGGTGGTAAGTTAAGTCTCAGCTCTTCAGATTCCTCTGTAAAGTGCACACAAAAATACCCACCAACACACATCACAGGAGTCTATCAATCTCATACATGATTTTCAAGGATGGAGGAATGTCCCTGAGGACATTCCTAAAGCCAGGCATGCCCATATTGTGGCAAGTCTTGTCAAGTCTACTAAGGATGAGCTGTGTCTTGAGTATATGGTAGGTCCAGGAACTCTAGCAGGCTACTGTCAGTATCCTATGTAGGTGCTTAGAGTGGTGCTCTCGTTACTGGGGTGGCAGGGGTGATGCTTGCCCTTAAGATGCACCTATGACCATCCTGTGGCCTCCAGTTTTTCTCTGAGGGCCTAGCACACAGAGGCAAGCACTTCCTAGGTTTACTTCCTGCCCTGGCTTCCTCCTGCAGGCTGCAGCCTTGGGATCTCTTCCAATGGCTCTTCCCTACCATCCCCCCTCCCTGCATTATTTCCTCCAGCAGGCTTTTCCTGCCCCTGGCAGGTGAGCTGCACCAAGCCAGGGTTCATCATGCCACCCATTCTACGACACTGACTGTGTGTATTGTGGTCCCTGCTTCACGAGGCTATCATTCCTGCACAGAAGAGTAGTGAATATATACATTCCATAGTCTCAGAGCCTTTGCATCAGGACCAGGCAGGATCCTGGCTTGTGGAACTGTTCTGGTGTAATCGCAGATCACTACAAGTAAGAGTGAAAGGGAAAGATGACTTCCAGAAAGATGCGATGTTGGTACCTGAGCAAGGAGGGCAGAGATGTCTGCCAAGGAATGCAGACAAGCAGATGTGCCAGAGATGGGAAGGCACAGATCTGGGCTCTGCACCAAGACTTCCGGAAAGAAAGAGCCCTCCTGACACCTTGATCCCAGCACAGCGAGAGTCAGGCCAGAATTCTGAACTATAGAACTCCAAGACAATAAATGGGATTGCTTTAAGCTACTAAAGACAAGACAGTAAGACTCCTTTCATGTTAAAAAAAAAATGGGGGAGGAGATGAGACCATTCTACTTAATGGTGCTGTCAGTAATTTCAATGTCACAGGTACTGTGCTTCTTCACTGTAGAACTAATAGGAAGCATTTTCAGTACAGTTTGCATTTGCATGAGTGATAAACTAGCATAGACATGACAAAAATAGTGGTCCTACTTGAACCTAAGTTAACAAAGTAAGCTGTGAGACTGACCTGCTGCTTACCACACAAAGGAGGCAGGTTAACAAACTAAGTATATTAGAACCTCCACTCCCTTGTAAGGCCACATAAAGTATATTAATTTATCTAATATGGAGATTTGTTTCAAACCATTAAATCTGGTTCTCAAAATAAATTATTTCCTTAATGTTGCTGTGATAACTTGACCTTTGGGACTTAGTTGATATTAATATCTATATACAGTTTTGCTTAAGTCAAGGTGTAAGTGAACTTCCTTTTGTCATGATTTTGATGTGATCATATGGGTCAAAGATCTTACACCCCCTTAATTTCCTAACAATTCCTTAGGAAAGTTCATATCACACTTTGCCAAATATATTATCAAATTGCTCCAAGGAGTCCTTTGGGTTTTCAATAGTTTTTAAGTATTGTCATTCAATTTCCTGTTGAATGCCATGAATCCTTTACAAATACCAAGTAAGAGAATTGATTACGGCTTTTAATTGCATAAGGTGAAGGTCTTGGTGAATTGCTTCTCTTTCCTCGCTTCTTTCCAACCCTGTCTATGTATTCAAAGTTGACTTTGTACAGTGTAAATGCCTTGTTCTTATCGGGGACATAACACCTTCTTACATAGTCAGCAAAGAATTCTTCAAAACACAAAATCTTGGCCAGGAGATAGCTCAGCAGTCCAAGTGACTGCCTGGCAAGTGCAAGGACCTGGGTTCAATCTCCAGGACCCCATGCTGTGCCAGCCTCACAAACCAGGCATGGTGGTGCATACCTATTTTGTATGCTCCAGAAAGACATAGCTCCCCCAGGTTGCTCGTGGGGATCTGAATTCACTTTTTGCACACCAAAGTGACAGGCAAGAACCTATTTCTTCACTGTACAAAGTCAGCACTGGGGAGGCTGAGACGGGAAGATCACCTTGAGTCCAAGTTGAGTAGCAAGACCCTGTACCAAATAAACAAATTAAAGACCTTTTTAAAAAGTAAAATCTTTTAAAGCTAGAGTAGAGATTGCAACTCATTAGCAGTTCTCTGAGGCATACACAAAACTTTCAGAGCGGAGTCTCTGGTAAGAAGACTGGAATGTGAGTTCAGAGTCAGCTTTGTATTACCAAGCAGGAAAGGCAATATCTGGTGTTTTATTCAGAAGACACAAAAGGGAAGGGGAGAATCAGCGAGAACTGTGTGCTGTTGGGACATGCTCTGCAGCACAAATGCTCTGGCGATGATTAGACATTTGTACTTTCAGTGCTAGAAGAAAGGGGGCCACAAGCCCTGGTGAGCACGGGGGCTGGATGGAGCCTCAAACAACTTCTGATAAGCAGCAATTTCTTAGAGTCTCGCATTCTTGGACACAATGGGCATTTGCATATTGCTGAATATTCTGGTTGTGTCTGACATAACATACTTTAAACATTTACCACAAATAATATTGATAGTGCACAAAGATGAATTCTATGGGCTGTCATATATCATTTATCTCTCTGTTCCTCAGGAATATACAGATCCACTTGCAAAGTGTGCTGGCTTCCTGTTTTTCCCGAAAACATCTTTCTTGAGTGCAAAGGCTGAGTCTGACCCGGACACTAGGGGCTCCGTCTTTGCCCACTGTGTCTGTGTTTATCCCAGTCTCCCTGGTCATCTGGTCATCCTCACCTTCCTGCACCTGGTGTTGCTCCCTGGCTAGGACATTGCTCTTCACCAGTGCTACTGTCCTCACTCACAGACAGGGGGGCCTCGTACCCAGGACTCACCACGTGATTCCACAGTGAGAACTGAGAGTCCACTGAATGTTCCAGCAAGAAGATGTTTATATCCCAACAGAGTCAGAGTGGAAAAGAAATCTGTTCTTGCCTGTCACTTTGGTGTGGAAAAAGTGAATGAGAAATGCATTCAGATCCCCCATGAGCAGCTTGGGGGAGCTATTTCTTTCTGGAGCAAACACATTTTCCTGCGCATACATGGGTGCATATGAGCACAGGGGTAGACATTGGCATATCTGTGAACTTGACCTGAAATGACTAGGTGCTTAGCCTCAGCAACTGAATTATATAATTCTTTCTTATTTGCTGTAGCATTAACTAACCATGAGATCATAATACAGGAGTGCATACTCTGGGGCCTTTCTATATTTTTGGATTTTTTTTTTGTTTTCTTTTTGGCTCCAAATGCCTTCAGAGCAACTTTGGCTGGCTTGAGTTGTGGGGATCGAACCACAGCAACCTGAGCCTGACTGCTTTGTTGAA
>NDGN011244533.1:0-10437 GCA_002564285.1 Tympanoctomys barrerae | reverse complement strand
TTACTTTTGTACTGGGAACTGAACTCATAATTTCATGCTTGCCAGCAAGTGCTGTGCTGCTGCGTTATATCCCTGGTTTGATGTTTATATTCATTTAAAATCAGAATGACTGTTTTTGTAGTCATCGGGCTCAGGTTATCCTCATCAGTGCAGACCCTGGTTTGATTACCTACAAACAGACAGCAGTCTATTTGTGAGCATGCCATGCCTTCCCTTTCTTGTGTCTGTTGTTATTTAAAAGGCTGCACCTACTGATTGGAAGCATCAACCACAGAGCTTCTCTGGAGGCTGAATTCTTCCCTGATTAAGTTTTATGAAGTAGTCTATATGCTGGAAAGACTCTTTTCTATCCAGATTAATTTGTGCTAGGGAGTCCTGCCTTAATTATAATTAATGTCAAATGTATTTTTAGTTAGAAGTAAACTAAAAATGTGAAAAGCATCAAAAAATTTTTTTAGAAAAACTTCTTAGTTCTTAATGGAATTTTAGAATATTTCATGTGATAAAGATGTCATTCATCATTATGTTTCCTGCATAAGCTCCTACATGTATTTGGCAGGTCTATTTTTATAATAACATAATATCTCATTGGAGAGGTAAGCTTATGGAAAAGTTTAAGATATGGAAAAGTTGAATTTAGTAGATTTTCATTTTAATACAGTGATTTGTTCTTTCATTTTATGTAATTTAGATTTTGTTACTGAGTTGATCAAACAATCTCTTGGAATTGATCATCTTTTTGTCCTATTATCATGAATTAGCGATGTACCCTAGGCTGGCCTTAAATTTACAGCAATCCTCCTGCCTCAGCTTGCCAAGAGCTAGAATTACAGATGTGTATCCCCATGCCCTAGTGACCATCCACATTACTATATGTCTTGTATGCACAGGACAGGATATGGAGTAGAGAAGCAATGTCTCTTGTCAGGAATCACTAGAGAGGAACACAAGGCTTCAGGAGAACAGTGGGGCCCAACTTTAGTCTCTCCCCATTATTCCATGTTCTCAGCTTTATTTGTCAAGTACTGCTCTATGCATTGAAAAGGCAGATTTATTAAAATTTCTCTTCTCTAAAAGAACTCAGTCTAAAAGAAGCTTTCAAAATTAGGACTCTGAGATTCCTGGAACAGAAATCAATATGGACCAGGTTGAGAAAAGGGAAATTTGGGTGAAGATTCAATAACCAAGATAAAGGCAACTGTGTTTCAGGCCTTGACACCTGGTCACTGAGGTCAAATGCTGGCTGCTATAGCAAACTGGTCTGTGTAGGTCCCAGCTCCATGCCCAGGTGCCTCCTGCGGGGATCCGGCCCAATGTGGTCTTTCCTTATGCAGGGGCCACTGTAGAGACCTAGTCCTACTAGTTGGTTCCCCTGACCCACAGGTGAATGAGGATGAAAGACAAACAGATACTGAGTTGTTTTCACATGTGGCCAGTCAGAGGGCTTTTACTTCTAGTGAGCAGAAGAGCCTTAAACACCTGGCTCATCCTAATTTTATTCACTCAAATATGGGTACAGGCAATTAAAGTACCACAAGATTCATCTGCCTTTCAATATTCATCAGTACATAGTCAGGCAAACAACTTAATCTCAGCTGTATTGACTTTCCCCTAGAACTTGCAAGCTGCCGTCAGCCCTGCATGCAGCTTTTTGCTTTATGCTCACAGAGGAGGCCAACTAGGCCTCAATTCTTCTCTGGTCTCCCACAGACTACTGCCCCTTTGGCCATTCACATACCTTGTTCTTGGCATCCTCATATTTTTTAGCTTTTGTTCTACCTAGGGACTGAATACTTTTCTTGGGTTCAAGGTTGAAAAGTCTGAAGGAGGACCAATGTTTGTCTTGGCTTGGCTTGGGTAAAGATAGGGTGCAGTAAGGTAATACATGAGCCTCTGAAGACCATTATGGTTGGGCAGGAACAATTCTTCCTGACTTATAGTCCTGGGTGCAGAAGGTAGGAGAGTGTCTGGAGAGACAGTAAACAAATAAGACGGCACATATGCATGCAAACACACACCTACACACACCACCTCTTTCCATATAGTTGAGTGCCGACTGTAATCCATTCAGGTTAGCACTTGGCGTATGAAAATAAAACACAATGTCTTCTGGGAGCTCATCATAAACTTACATTATTATGCCTAATATAAAAATGACATGAATAAGATGCTGTCTGAGATTTTAACCCACGCTCATCAGTGGACTCTTAGACAGTAGGAGAAGAAAGGAATGATGTCTTAGATGAAGAGAAAAGTTGGGAACAGTATCCAAGGAGAGGGGAAACTGGGGCTGTGCATAGTGAAGGGTGCTGGCAAAGCTGAGGGGATACGGGTTTGGGCATAACCAAACCTCCAGGTGTCCCATAGATCAAGGTTAGGAGGCTGCTTTCTATCCCATGGGCAAATGGAGAAACATTTAAGACTTCCAAGAAGGAAATGACATCATATAATTTGGGATTTAGGGAAATCGCATAGGGTGGAGAAGTGGGGGTGGTTGAGGATACATTTGTGAAAAGAAGGTCCAGGGGGAAAAAAGTGAGGAGGAATATCAGCTTTCCAGGCCGTTGTCAGGTGGCTGACAGGTGACAGCAGAGACATAATTGAAAAACTTTACAGATAAATGGGGCACTAGTGGCAAATACATGGCCCACATGCCACAGTGAGATCTTTGTATTATTGAAAGCTCTAAAAGGTTCATTATCACTGCTTTGGGGCATGGATTGAGTTTAGAGTTCCCAGGGACAGAGGCGAAGCATAGATAAAAATCACAGCAATTACTTTGGCATATTTCATTGCCATGTTTGGAATACAGCTTACCTGGAGTTCCTACTTTTTTATAGAATACTATGAACTTTTAAATATTAAAATTGAATTTCCAGTAAGTAAACACATATTATTCTAAGTCTCACAATAGACCCAAGTATTGGCTATATGCCAAGGTAGTTTTTTTTTTTAATTGATGGAGGAAAATTAAAAACCGAGAACATCTGGTTTATTAACCTAATGTTTTGCCCGTGAGAATTGAGAAAAGGTCACAATTTCGAATTTTGGTGGCAGAAGCCTGTCTCCTTGTTCACAGCAAGCCATTGTTCAATAGGGGGAAGGTCTGAGAGCTATCAGACTCACTGTGAGAAATCGGAAAGAGAAGCAGAGCTCCTGAAAATAAGACTGGAAAAATAATTTAAGGGTAAAATAAATGGTGCGGTATTCCTTGAAGTGTTTCCCTAACACATTTGCCACTCCCATCTTCCACTTATATTTTTATTTATGGAACACTTTTTTCCCCTTTAAATGTATTCATCTTTTTAAACACAAATTCATTTGTAAAGGAAATTTTATGCCTCTAGAAAGAAAGACCATTTTCACTAGCACAAAATAGATAAGGAGAATGGAAACAAAATAATGTTATTCAATTCTAACTGAAATACGATGGCTCAGGAAGAGAGGATGCCTGAGGTCCGACTGACTGCCTTTCAAACCATCGTCTCCTGGAGGTTACTGGTAGCCTTCTTTCTAAGCATGTGGCTTGCCCGCCTTCCTCAGACTCCTTTGCTTGTGACTGAACACCGGCCTGTGGAAGGAGACAGAAATGATGGGCTTCCCAAGGGCAGATGCAATGACTTGGCAAGCAGTCCTTCACATTCCTGCTCCTCACCTGCCCCCTGAGTGAAGTAGAACTAGAAAAAAAAAATTGAAACTTTAGTAAATGTCAAATGGCAGGGGGTCCTTGGTTCCGAGTGGAAAGGGGCCCATGCATCACGTTCACTGAATGGAAAAGAAGTTCCTATCATGTAAAGCCACGAGGTTTGGGGCTGGTAATTGTCTTTTGCACAGCAGTTCACCTTCTGCCACTGAAGCACTTCTAAAGGCATGCTTTCCCAAACCGAAACTTGCTCTTTCTGCCTTCTGTAATAAAAAAAGGGCAAAATCAATCTGAAAAATGCTAAACATATTTGCCTCTACAGTTCAGCATGGTTTAATACTGGGTCTATTAGTTTCTTACCTCAATCTTTAATCTCACCCTCTGGGGAACATCAGAGCAGGTAGTCCTATGACAGGTGTCAGGATGGAGGACTTCATTTGTCCTAATTACTCACCACTGTTCTCGATTTTTAGTTTTGACCTGCTACCTCAACTATGTCAAAAACCCTTATGTGTGTTCATCAGTGATTCATGGCTAATTAGCACAGCAATGTGTTTTTCCTTATTTTAGGTTGGAGTAGAGAAAGCATCCCCAAATCCGTGAGGGTAACACACGTGAAACATAAGCAGCAAACACGTGGGTTCCCAATTCAGGTCCAGTCCCACTTTATGATATCAAAACTTCAGTGCGGATGGGTCAGCTTTGCAGGATGCTAAGTAGGGCAGTGACACAGACCAGTGGCTTGAACACGGCATTTCTGTGACAGCAAGAAAAGTGGGCGGAAGGGGGCAGAGGCTGGAGCGTGGGCTTGGAGCAGAGGTGTTTCACATAATGATGTCTCTTTTATTATTGAGAAGTAAGTCTAAATTAAGCAATGAAAATGAGTGGCTCATCTTTGTTCTGTGTCAGAGAGGCGCTCGTTTAATGTGGACATTTCCCCCACATTTCAGCGATACCCTTCCATCACAGGTGAAGACGCTGCAGTCCGTGGATCGTGAAAGGGGTGCTAAAGATCAATTAGAACTACATTAGTGTGGCACACAGCTTGTAAATTCTTCCTCAGACTGCACTTAATTAACATTTGCTTAGAAAATCTCCTTTCTCTGCGGAACGTTCTGCAGGTACAGGGCATCCCCCACGCCTGCGAGTGTCCTTACCTGCATTGGAGGCTGGTGGCCAGCTTCTTTTCCACTTCATTCCTTTTATAGACCTGGCCACAACAGAAGGGGCATAGTAATTAGCATTTCATTGCAGAGATTGAGTCCTTTACCATCTCACACCTCATTCCTTTTTACATCCAGGGCAGGAACTTGTCCTGAATGCAGGCCATGGATTGACATACAGTTCTAACCGCCTCCTCCAGGAAACCCAGAGGTGTCTAGTCAGAATTGTTTTCTTTAAATTCCCGTAACACTTGCAGGATAGCATAAACCATATTGTTTTTTCTTATTTATTTTCCTGAGAGTTGAACCCAGGGCCTTCACACTGAACTACATCCCAAGTACTTTTAATTATTTTGTCATTGAGAGACAAGGTCTCTCTACATCACTAAGCAAGACTAGTGCGGTGGGGCTTGAACTTGCCAACCTATCTCAGCTCCCTAAAATAGTGGGATTACAGATTTGTACCACCAAGCACACTGTAAGAACTATATTCCTCATGTCTGGTGTGCACACCTGTGTCATGAAAATATAGGTTTGGTAAGGTGTGCTGACAGGCACCTACAGTCCCAGCTTCTCGGGAAACTAAGGCCCAGGAATCATTTGATCCAATGAGTTCAAGCCCAGCCTAGGCAAAACAACAAAACTCTGTCTCAAATATCTCTGTATCTTATCTATACCCGTACCTATTCCTACACCTATACCTATATCTATGTGTCTGTTTCTATCTCAAAATTGAGCATTTTGTTTTAGTTCAAAGAATGACCACCTGCATGAAAATGTGTATGCACCAGTCTCCATCAATTTAATCAAGGTCTTTTATGTGCTACGGGAAAGGGAGCCGTGGTAGAAAATGCAGGCAGTACTGCTATGCATTATACAAAGAAACCCACTGTGTGTGAGAGAAAGGCTTTAGAAATTACAGAGAAATTACCCCCTTTTGAAAAAGGAATTTAAATCAGAAGTGGTAAGCAGATATTGTAATTTAGCCCATACAACATTTTATTTGAATTTTATAATTTAAATATTTAAAGATGATACCAAAAAAAAAAAAAACTTAAAAAGGGAGATACCTCAGTGGCATAAGCACCTGCCTATACATGGTCCTGAGTTCGAACCCTGGTACTGCAAAAAGCAAAGCAAAACCAAACAAAAACCCCTTAAATATTTAAAGCTTGTATATGCAAGTATAGATTTCTAGCTTTTCACAGAAATCCATATGCTCTGAGAGAACTGGGTGCAAACTAACCCTGGCAGCAGCACAGTGTGTAGAACTGCTTCTGCTCCTTCACTCTGCGAAAACAGTAGCTGGCGTGGACACTGCCAGGCTCCACTCTGCTCACTGTGCCACATCGCTGCAGTGTGTCCGGACCTGGTGGCTTTGCCCTCTGCAGACAGTGCTTTTCATCAGGTTTTCTTTGCATGGATGTGTCTTTACACTTGATTTGTGTAGGTGTGTGTGTGTGTGTGTGTATGTGTATGTTTGTGTGTATTTGAAAGTTTACCGTCAGAAAATAGATATATTTGAGCCTCACAGTGCTTTAAAGGCCATGAAAGTTGATGTGACTGCATGACTATGTGTTAAACTGGAATTCGACCCTAGACTTCCTCCTGCATTATTCTAGATGGTCTCTCCAAAACCGTTATCTAGTAATCCCATTGAGATCCAGTGAATCACTCATTGACTTGGAATCCTACAGATCAGAAGAGTGAGATTAGGAGTAGGGTAATCTCTCTCTGTCCCCTGAAATTTCAACCTCTTGAACAATCGCTTTGGAAAAAGGCAAAGAGATGTGTTTAAATGTTCTAACTGTTGTGATTTCCGTTAGTGACTTCACTTCCGGACTGTTTAGCACGTTTTAGGTCTTGGACAGAGGTCCAGAGAACAAGAGAGAAGAGTGGCTTGCCCATGTTGGTCCCCATGCCAGGGTCCTATTGTGGGTATACCCTGGGATGGGCAGTGCTGTGTGGCCATGAAGTGTCCTTTCATTTGTTGTGCCCTTGTGTCGCTACCCGATTGCTAAAGAGTTACTGTACACTATAATATCAAAATTATATTTTTAATTTCCAGGACTTCTCTCTTAAACACTGATTTCTTCTTTTAAAAATCATTTCACTCTTATGTTAAGATGCTGCCCCTCTTTTTCGGCCTTCTTTTTCCTGTCTTACTGTATCAGTATGTACTTTTCACACACTTTGGATTCCAGAAACATATGTGGAAATATCGTGCTTGGAAATCTCCTTTCATTCTCTATCTTTCTATCTTATTCTCTGTTTTTGGTGGAGGACAGAGAGAAGGAGCAAGAAAGAGATAGAAGCAGGAAAGGAAAGAGGGAGGAAAAGGGGAGACCTTGGGAAGCAGAGTCATAGGATACAATGAAAAAGAAAGAGATAGACAAAGAGATGCATGTAATATATGCAAGGCCTTCAGCTTCAGTAGTAGGTTTAATTCATGCAAGGTCAGTAAATAAATGAAACCCTCAAGGAGCCATGCTAGCTTTGGTTTCCTTATAGACAGCGTTCTCAGTTTTCATCTGTCTTTCACAGGCATAATGACTTGGGCAGTATTGGCCAGTGGTCCATCAAAACCAGTGCTTCTTTCTATAGTGTTAGGTTGCTGCCAGAGAAGTAGCTGACCAATGACATATTGTCCTTGCATCTAAAAGTTGCCATGTGAATGGTTTAGGACAGCGCTGCATGAGCAGCGGTGTGATTTGGCACATCCCAACTGAGTGTTACGCCTGTATCTAGACATCCTCCCAAGCCCTCGTGTGCTATAGGTGGAACTTCTGGGAGCTGCCTGGATCTAGAGTGGGTGATACTGGGACACAGGGTGTGTGATACTTCATTCATTCACTGGTTGGAATTAGCATAGTTCTGGGTGTGGGTGGAACCCCTTGTAGCCTGGGTGTTATAGGAAGGGAGAGAGGGAAAGCAGGCCTGCTGCATCTGCTTACCTTGGTCCCCTGTCTGCTTGCCATGGGGTCTTTCTCCACTGCAGTGCCCCTCTGCCATCCCATTCTGCATTGGAGCCAGCTGACTGTGGACTAAAACCTCTACAAACTGTCAGCTGATATAACCCTTTCTTCTTTTAACTTTGGATACCCAGTGTTTTATCTCAGTGAGATAAAAGAAACTAAGGAGTTTTAAGGAGTGAACCTTCCCTATGGACTATCTGCTATAGTTTGAATTTGAAATATCCCTCCAAGGCACATGATTTAAAAGCTTGGTTACAAGCCTGTGGCACTATTACTACGAAGGAGCAAAACCTTTGAGAGGTGGAAACAGGTTATTGAAAGTTAGATCACTGGAGGCAAGTCTTGGAAGTGGACATTGGGCACCTGACTCCCCCTTCCCCTGCTCTGTTTCCTGGGTCTTACCAGGTAAGCAGCTTCGTCTGCTACGTATTTCTACTATAGGATTCCGGATTAACACAGTCTAACAGAGATTGTTTCTTTAAATTTACAAGGTGGTTATTTTTTCTTCTTGGGTCTATGAATGTGTTTGAAAGACCTGTGTCATTAGCCATTTTCATAACAACTTTGTTCAGTGATTTCTAGTTCATGTAGTGCTTACAAAGCAATAATTCACTTACCAAAAACCAAGGAAAAGAGGGAGGGAGGGAAGGAGGGAGGGAGAGAGAGAGAGAGAGAGCTAGTAAGAAGAATTCAGATGTCTCCAAGGTCTACTGGAATCAGACCTGGATCAGACTAGACAGACTTCCTCCGGGATGGCTCTTCCCCCTTCAGATTTGTAAGGAGCAGAGGTTGTGCTGTCCACAAGGCCGCAGCTGCACAGTCTTTAGATGACAGAGTTTGTTTTAAAGATGCCTTTGATTCCATCCAATCTCAATCCATTATGTTTTATTTTTGTAATTTACCTCTTAGAGTTTCAAGGGTGTCCTATTGGCACCTCTATGTATCAATTGCACTACAATTTTATAGATGAGGGAATGGAAGTGCCAAGGAAGAAATGTACTCAAGGTCAGTAAGCAAAATGCAGAAGTGAAACAACAGCAAGTGAGGAAGCAGTCTGTGGTGTTGGGCCCTGAGACTCTGTGCTCCTTTTCTTCAGTGGGTGCAGAGACAGACAGCTGGAGATCTAATCAGATGTCCTAACTGAGCCTAAAAGGACACATGGACCCAGGAGCTCTGTGACCCGCCTCACCACTCTGTCTTTGTAAAGATGGAGTTGAAATAAGAACTCAGATAGTGTCAGATTTAGAGTCCAATGGGTTGAGGTCTTGGGAGAAAAGCTGGCCCAGGAAAGAGGTTTTGGGATGTAAAGAAAATTCATTAACAACACCTGAGCCCTGAGAAGGCGTGGTGTCTGTTACATGACCCTCTTCTGACCTGTCCCTTAGTAACGTATGTATCGTTTCAGGGTGAATCAGGATTTACTAGAGAAACAGGAATTACACATGATATTCAGATGTACATGAATTCACAAGAGGGGCTTACAATGGCTGCCCACAAAGTCGGATGAGGAAGCATGCAGAGGGTCTCTCTGCACACTGGAGATGGAAGGATTCAGCCAGATGTCTGGAGCTCACTGCAGCGGCCTTCGCAAGTCTGCATGTGGAGGCTGATGGTTTGGAAGGCTGAAAGATCTGCATCAGAAGCTGAGGAGTATGTCCTGGAAGCCAAGAGATGCCATCGCAGGGGAAATTGTCAAAATCAACCAATAAACCATCACACAGGGGAAGAAGATATAGACAATCTGAGAGAGTAATGATATACTAGTGGCTCCACCAATCCTGTTTTACTTTCTATTTATTTATTTATTTATTGTATTTTTAGGGAATAGTCTACAGGGTGTTCAGGGTCTCACTACTAGATAAGATTCATAGTGATCTGCCTGTTTACAGCCTCCCAAGAGGCACGCCCCACCATGCCCAGTCTCAATCACCTTCTCAGTGCACCCCAGGGGTGGAGCTGGCATAGCAGACCCAAGGATTGAACCCTGGGCCCCTGCACCTGCTACAGGCACTTTGATCCACTGAGCTATTTGGCTGGCTCTACCAATACTGTTTTAAAGCCTAAGTGAAGTCAACACAGATGGGGACATCATTTACACACCTGTGTGCCAATGAGATAATGAACAGTCATTCCAAACAGAATGGCAGCATTGATGGTGTCAGTGGTTTGGGTGGTGTCCTATACCTCCCTCTGGCAAGTGGTAGGGACATTGGCATGAAGTCGAGATAGGGCAATACCGTAGTAGCATATGGAGAAGTAGAATACATTGATCTTGGTACACAGTGAGACAAAAAAGCTCCCCAAATGATTCTGTTCTACACTTCTGATTGAGAAAAGAGAGGAGAACTTTAGAAAGAGGAGGCTGAGGACTCTTGTATCCATGGGGTTGACTAGTAAGCTGGAGATAGTTGAGTTGCATGTTATGATTAGCCCATTGGAATTCACAGACAAGTGGGCTCTGATGGCCTGTGCTTATTCTCATGTACTAGGGAGATGGATCTAATTAAGAGAAGGCAATAATGATGAAGGGTGCTGTGAACTGAGGTATCTAAGCTCCTATGGCTTTCCTTTCCAGCAATCTGCATCTGCTTGATGCATGATGCCAATAACTTAGGTCTTCCCAGGACATACTTGCCACTCATGTAACTCAAGAGCC
>NDGN011244506.1:0-13225 GCA_002564285.1 Tympanoctomys barrerae | reverse complement strand
AAACTGTCCTATCGATTTGATTTGAAACTGTTTCATTGCTATTTGTTTATCAATAAAATTATGGCAAAAAGTCCTTATTTCTGAAACCAGCAAAATATTAAAATAAATAATTTATTAATGATTAACATGTATGGAATAGTTTAACTGAAAATAATATTGATTTAAAGGAAAATTCCTGGGGGCCAATGAGATAGCTCAGTGGAAAAATTGTTTGGTGGTAGGTGCAAGGTCCTGAGTTTGATCCCTGGTACTGCAAGAAATAAATAAATAGATAGAGAGATAAATAAAGGAAAATTCCATATTATTGGTACCAGGTACTATTGTATTTATTATTTTGAAATTACAGTGCATGTTAAATCACATAATGTATGACTATCTTATTTAGAACAAGACTTAAAAATACTTATACTTAGCCAGGCATGGCGGCACAATCCTACAATCCCAGCATTCAGGTTTGCTGAGTCGAGACCAGCCTGGAATGCATAATGAGTTCAACATCAGCCTGGGCTACAAAGCAAGACCTTCTCTAAACAAACAAACAAACAAACCAGCTGAATGAACCAAATAGGGAGGTAAGACCAATCAAATAAGAATAAACTTGATGTAAAATACTGTGTTAATATGTTTACTTTAACATTAAACTGCATTTGCTAGTTCTGTTTGATAAAATATTCCAGCATATAAGGGTAAAACCAATAACAACGAACGCCCTTGGTGTCAAAACTGAACTTCGTATCATTTGTCATCAGTAGAATGTTGAGCTGGCTCCAGGTCTTCAGCTGGAAAGTATCTCCAAGATCCAACTGCAGAAGCCTCCCTGGGAGAGCTAAATGGTAGCTGTCAGAACAGAGAAAATTAGAGGGAAGGGAAGACGAGGAAATGCTGGTCAAAAGGACATGGAGGATAAATTCAAGAGATCTATCATATAGCAGGGAAACAAGAGTTAATCATGTTCACAAAAAATTCAAGGCTATTGATAACTGTGCACTTTTAATTAGATTTAATCATATATGTGCATATATGTATGTCTATATATGCTTCAAAACCTGTTCACATGCCAAATGCATGAAATGTTACATGCTAATTTGTAAAAATAAAAAGGCTCCCTACCACTAAAATTTAGATTTCAGTGTAAAAAAGATGTACCTTTATACAATGGAATACTACTCAGCTATAAAGAAAAATAAACTCACAGCTTCTGTAAGTAAATGGATGAAACCAGAAAACACAGTCCTAAGTGAAATAAATCAGATCCTCATGGGTAAGCATCACAGTGTCTACCTAGTGTAAAAAAAACTGATAGAACAAATAAGATCCAAGAGCTACAACAGATGCTGTGAAGGGGAAAAAAACTGCTTAAAAAGAAAGAAAAATGGGGGTGGGCAAAAGAGAAAAGAAGGAAGGGAAAATCTATGCCTATATGCCAAGATAGCTAGGACAACTGTGCTACTAATTTCTATTAGATCACCGAAAGGAACAGTCGGAGCTTCCATTGCTTGACCCCTTTTGCATGCCTGTGTCTCATAATCGGAGCAAATGCTTTGAAGATAATAATGTTCAATGTAATAACCATTGCTAGTTTCCTATCATTTTGTTTTGAAATTCTGTATCATTTTTATTGCTTTCTTCTCTTTAAAATAAAGAGTAACACTTGTAATGGATCAAAGCACACTGGATACATTTCCATTAATGTATAATTAATTTATAATATTAATGTATAATGATAATATAATATTATAATAATGTAATGATGTATTATAATGTAATTATAATATTAATTCACAATATTAATGTATAATTAATTTATAATATTAATTTATAATATTAATTATAATATTAATAAAAAGATTCTCTTTCGTCACATAGAAAGCACCAGGAAGCCATTTTGTTACTTTGAAATAATTAACTGTGTTCCTTATATAAGCCGTGCTTCAGGGTAAAGAAATTTATGAGGGAAATATTTTTCATAGTTTTACTAAGCCATCTTTTTAGAGCTTTTATAATAAAGCTAATAGTATAATAAAGCCAATATTAGCTTTACCTTAACAAAGCTAATAAAAGAAGGAATTAGAGGAAATTGCACAATTTTGAAATCTCAGTAAAGGACTCTAAGCAATTAACATTAGTGACTGTTAATAAAAAAGGAGAAGTCATTTTATGTCTTCATAGCATCAATCTAGAAAGGAATCTTGCCAAAATGCCAACCTTGACTCAGAACTGAGCCGTAAGTTTATGAGCTGCATGAGAGTTATAAAAACCCGCTCATCAGACAGCGCCAGTTTTCCACCAGCAAAACTCAGAATGTAGAAAATTCTACAGAAAACAAAAATGAGCTGGTTTATTCAATAAAAGAATTCTGTAGGGAATAAGAGAAAGAATCTTTAAATTTAAGAATCCTCAGAATCCTATTTACTGTCTCAGTCCACCTCCTGCAGTTATAATGTAGTACTTGCAGCTGAGAAATTTGTAGCCAAAATAACTTTGTTCTGCATAGTCTGGGAGCTGGAGACCACCCGCGTGGCATCGTGCACCTGGAAATGCCCAGGGAAGAATCAATGCTGGAACCATTCTTGCCTGACCGCACCCTATAGATTTTATTGGATTGTGATCGAAACATACTGTGAAATTTAAACCAATCTGACATATAGATTTTCTGTCATTCTTTGATGGGATGTTACGTTACAAAAGCGTAGACAAATATTTACAGACACTGGGCTTAGGTTTAGAATTAATCTAAAAATGAGCAAGGGTCTGTTAAAATCCTCCAGGGAGAATCATGAGCATTATGATCAGAAGCAAATCATAAGCATTTGATAAGCACATCTTAATGAGATAATGATGATTCATTTTTTAAATAGGAAATTTGTGCCACGGTTACTAGAATAAGCAAAACAATTTTGTAATAATCATGAGTCACGCCATTCACATGAAAATGACCATTACCAGAAGGAGTGATATTTTGTGGAAACAATTATAACCATGACAAGCTGATCTCACTGATAATTGGAAGTCCCACTGTCTCGGGTTCTTTAAATTTCATACAATTATTCTTAGGAGTAGTAAGCTTCCGTTTCCCACACTATATGACATTTTCATTTATCAAATAAGATTTTATTTAAAATGGAATAAATATACTGGTAGAATATCATTTAAGAAAATATTGTCTCCCGGCGCTGGGGAGGTTGCAAACAGGAGGATCACTATGAGTCCAATCTGTGTAATGGGACCCTGCAAGCCCTGTACTAACCACCTAAAAAAAGGAAATGTTGTCGATATATTGCTATGTGAATTTTTAATGATCTGGTCAGCTATGATAAACATCAAGAACTTTCTCTTATTAGACCAAAAAGCAGCTATTTTAGAAATAAACAGTGCAGTTCATCTAATTTTCCCAATAAATATATACAATAAAGTCCATCCTTTGTGAAGACATATGCTATCATATCAAACCCATCTCCATATAAAGTGCAAACAGTGATAATTGGATGCATGGATTTATGAGCAAAACCAATTAATTACAGATTTTGCTTCAGGATTTATGTTTTTCTACTACATTTTATATGGTTATACAATTTTATGAACTTAATGAACATTTATTAAGAGAAATTAATTCCTAACATGTTTTCAGAGTATACAAAAAGTATCAAAAACATTTTTAAAATTCTGCTTAATTTTAAAAGCAAGGGATTCAATTAAAATGGCATGCAATTAAATAAAATTAATAAAATTACCAGGCAGAAAGCAAGAGCTTAGCTATTCAAGTGAGTCTAGGTTTTGTCACCACACATGGGCACGAGGGTTGCAGAAGTGACTACCAAAGATCATACCAGTGGGGCTGAGCCAGAGCAGAGGTGTAGAAAATGACATATTATGTAGATTTGTATTTCATTTACTGTCAGTTTTGCTAATGCACAACTTAAAGAACAAGCTTGCTATTGCTGATTTTCACTGTTGTACCTTTGATATTTTATGACATTCTGTTTTTATTTTTGATGCCATGTTTCTATTTCAGAGTGTTTAATTTTTGTTCTTTTTCTAAGTTCTTCTCAGAGATGCTTAACTCTGACTTTTGGTGGCTGTTCCTTAGGTGGGAAGACTGGCTGCGGTTGCTATAAGTCCCTTTCATGCTAGCTATGAGTGCTGACCCTTCGGGGCTGAAGTGCTCCGGGTCTAGGGTCCCTCGCTTCAAGAAGCTTAAAATTTTCTGATACAATTTCCTCGTGGGCATGTATGGCTCTTCAGTCAAATACTGGGTATTTTCTAGTTAGCTTTCTGTTTGTGATTTCAAGCTACTGACTTTGGAGATAACTCGTTCCTCATCATTTCATTTATCCTTCCTTGATGCTTGCAGCACTCTAGGCCAGGGTTCAGCCAATTTTAGTAAAGATTCCAGGAATCTTAAAAATAACATGTACTCAACAGTTGTAGGGTGTAGTGGTTTATGGATATCTAATGCAGTTTGGTTAATTGCATGCCTCAAAATCACTGCCTGGCTTGGTGGCACATTCCTATAGTCCCAGCACTCAGGAGACTGAGGCAGAAGGACCTCCTCACATTCAAGGCCAGCCTGGGCTGCATAGTGAGACCCTACCTCAAAGCAAACACATCAATGAACATTGTTACGATCTTAAACTTTTTACGATCTGTTCACTTTTTCAATTCCAGGAATAAGTTTTGCTTATAATAATTGTGAAATCCTTGCTTTGTAACCTATGTGAATATTGCATTGTGTTTTAAAAACTGTGTAATTAGGTACATAATGTTTTAAGGTCTTTCTGCTGCTAGTAAATAATCTTTACTTTTTTGGTTTAAAATTTCTTTATCTGATGTTAATATAGCTATCATATTTTATTTGTTTGATATATATATATCAAAGATATATCAAACATCTATTTAACATTTTTAATTTCATTAAATATTTAAATGTGGTTTTGTATTATGTGTTAAAGTTGTTTCTCCTCTAAATAGGATATTATTTAAAATATTTCAATATGAAAAATCTTAGTTTTTGTTGAACTACATAGTTCACTTAAACTTTCTATTGTTTCTAGTGTGCTTATATTTAATCTCAGGTCTTATTAATTTTTCATTGACTCATCTTATTCATGTTAATTACATTTTATCTCTCATACCATTGTCTTTTACATTAATTAACCTTAATTTTCAAAGATTTACTTTGTTACTTTGCATCCTTATTAGTTGATCAAACCTTGCTCAAGACTGCCATTGCCATTGTCTCTTATCCAGACTTTTACATTTTTACTTTTTCCACAGTCAAGATAAATGATGGCACACTTCATCCACCATGATGAAATGAGTCCCCTTTAAAGCAACTCTACATATCTAATGCTTTCACCTTGTGAATTTTCAAAAACAACCTAAAATTCCTCTCCAAATCAGACAGTTATAAATTTTATTTTGTGAGGATGAAGTGAATAATTTTCAATATTTGATAATGAAAGTTCAGTTGATTTGATAAAACATCTGCATAAAGACATTTTAAAAGTACTGAATGAAGTATCTATAAATATATATCTTTTTTAAGTTTATTGATAAGGAGACATAAACGCAAAATATACACACATATTAAAGGGCCACCGTGTGATATTTGGCACAGATACACATTGAGAAATGTTGTAATCATTTACAACATTAAATGCATACTTATCACCTCAAACATTTAACTTTTATGCTGAAAACTCTCACACATTTGTCTGGAGCTTTTGAAAATATGCACTTATTATGGTATCTATGGCCACTTAAAAGTGCCTTAGCACACCGGAGTTCCTTACTCCCATCTACCTCTACTTAGCATCAGTGATCACGCTCGCCCCCTATTGGCCCGGCTGACTAATGGCAAGTCCTCTCTCAACTTGTCTAAGGTCTGCTGGGTTGGAACCTGCATGTAGCGACATCACACACTATTGTTCTTTCTCTGCTGTCCCCCTTAACATCATGATCCCCAGTTCCATTCAGATTGCAGCAATTCTCAGAACTATATTCTTTTCTCATGCCTGAGCAGTTTTCTACTGTGTGCAGGTATCCTTTTTCTTTATCCATTCATCAGTTGATGGTGCTTAAGTAGTTTTCCCTTACTGGCTATTGGGAATAGCAATGGACATGGAAATTCAGTTGCCTTTTTGTCACACTGTTTCTCTTTCATTTGGACACACACCTGCTAGTGGGCTTGCTGGACCCCACGCTAACTCTGTGCTTCTTTTTTTTTTTTTGAGAATCCTCCATATTGCTTTCCACAATGATAATGTACATTCTCCCGACAGAACACTAGGCTCTATCTTCTCATTCCTAACAGCACATGTTAACTTTAGAGTCTTTTTGATGTCAATCATTCCTCCTGGGTGAGGTGTGGCTTTGATTTGCATTTCTCTAATGATTAGTGTCCTATATTGTGATGGACCTATAAATTATTTGTATGCCTTCTGAGGAATGACTCCGCAAATCTATTGCCTTCAAGTGTATGAAGGAATAACACAATAAAAATGTAGACAAGGGTTTTAGGCTGTTCAATTGAGTAGTACAAAAGCTCTCGGTTGTCACACATGGAAAAAACAAAATTATATGAACTATAATCTTCTGCAAAGATGACGAAGAAAACATCTTTTCTATGAAAGATAAAGTAATTTCAAAGCTTAAGTGGAGAGGCCATTAAAATTTTTGATGAAAAGATGTATTGTTTAGCAAAAGAATTAGGCTTTTAAAGTTTAGTTAGCTTCCAGTGCTTAAGTACATTTATTTTTTCCTTTTGTTGAAAATTATTTGATAAATAGATCTTAGAACTGCTTCCCATTGAACTCTTCACAAATTTCTCTTACTTAGAGAAAGTAAAACAGAAACGAATTAAACTAATCAAAAGGCAGTTTCAGATAATGGCTTTTGTTTACTAAGAAAATTAGTGAAGCTGCACAGATGACACATCATCTATTAAAAATATTTGCAGAGGATAAATTCCTGTCAGGAGTATGCAGAACGTCATTCAATAGTAAAACTTTCCTCCTTCCATTTCAGCAGATTTTTCATTTTTTGCCATCTGCTAGCATCGACCACGCGGTGCTGAGGTCCAGCCAGCAAATGTGTAGTGTGTTTCACATTTCGTTTTTCCTTAGTTACAAAGTATCCTTAGCCAACAGCATAATGGTCCACAGATGAGGAGCATTCAACAGGTTCCAGGAACAGTCCCCAGAAGAGAATTTGATTAGCTCTGATGTCATAGTTGCTGGTCACAAAATCATCTCGGCCACTGTCTCCTTACATGGCAGAGCGTGGAAGTGGCGTGGTGCCTAGTCTCACCTATCGAGTCACAGGCACTTAATTGTTCCGGTTGGAGCCTAGCATTTACTGGGTAAAACAAAAACTGCTGATCCTCTCCCTTTTCTCTCACAATGAAGCCGTAATATTGTGCAATGATGGGTGGCCAGTTCATCACCTCGAGTCCCAGAGCAATTATGATTACAAAGGCCCTGTGATAAGTGAGAGAATGAACGAGAAATAAATCCTGTGCTGCTTAAAGCTGCTGAGATGTTGGGAGGTGCTTACTACTGCAGTCGCCCTCAGCCGGAATACCTGTCTCCTATGATTTTCCATGCAGGTTTCTGTCTGCAAGAGTGTAACACTCATTTTGCAGAAACCCACTAAAATATTATCTTGCTGAAAGTATAATTTATGCTACAGACTCTCATTTACTTTCTCAGAAAGTACTTGTAGGTCTTTACTCATTTACTCCAATTTCTTTTTCCTACCATCAATAAAAAGTGTAAATTATTGAGTGAAATGGCTTGGACAGTCTCTCTTTTAGTGTGGTAGATATAGCAATGATGCGCCATTAATACTTTAACTTAGTAAAAGTGCAGACTTCCCTTAATTCTTCCTAGACCAATTGAACTGAAGTACAGTAGAGTTCTGGATGTACAGAGAAATCCTCACTTCAAAACAGTCCTCTAGCTACTTCTAGTACATAGAAATGTAAAAGAATCACAGGTTGCTGAATCTTTGATACAAAAAAATCACTTTTATTTAGAGAATGAAAGTAACAACCAACACTTACAATTTCTAATATTAAAATGTTCAGTGATTGACAAACTTATAACACTGGGACAGTAAAAAGTCCCAAATGGGCCATTATATTTGACAATAGTTTTCAAAGCTCAGTACAATTTGTACAAGTGATTTAACTTCATTTAAAAATGAAATTATTTTACTTTATTGTTTTTTATGTACTTGGTATGGGATCTCACTATACAGCTTGGACTCATAGTGATCCTCCTGTCTCAGCCTCCCCTGTGCTGGGATTACAGGTATGAGCCACCACGTCCTGTCTTGGAGGTTGGCTCAACATGCCCAGGGATGGGGACCTGCAGCATGTGGTGCAGGGGCTCGAACCTTGTCCTTGCACTTGCCTAAGCAGGTGTTTAGTCCACGAGCTATCTTGCTGGTCCAGAATATTTTTCATTTGTTTGTGAGTTGTCCAATTCTCAACAAAATCTTATCATTTTTGTATGAGAAATATAAGTTGTACCTCAACCTATACTTAGAAATATTAGAAGAACTACAATATGGTAACATCATCTAAATTTATATTTTTTGTCATGCATTGTTTAAAAACTATATTGTTTCTTATATAAATCCAATTATATTTTTGCCAGAATTCTACAGCACACTAGGTCGTAGAATGCACATTTCCTATACCCTTAGTGAAAATTGCTTTCTGAAGTATCACCTTTGAAGTTGATATTGTCAGCAACTGAGAGTTTCCCCTGCTTTTGTCTGATTCCTGTGGCGTGGAGGACTGTTTTTCATCCTTTGACTTTTAGTTTGTGAATTTCCATTTGAGTTAAATGTGTTTCTTCTGTCTAGCATATTGCTGAATTTTGTTTCTTTATCCACTCTGCTAGTCTATTTCTTTTGATTGGTGAATTGAAGCTGCTTACATTGATGGCTGTAACTGATACGTATTGGCTTATCTTTGTCATGTTATTTTCCTGTTATAAGTTCTGTACTTTTTCCCTTCTTTAAATTGCTTGCTCTGTTTTGTGGTCCTTTCTGTTGTTCTTGAAGCTGTGATCACTTCTGTCTCTTTTGCTCTGTCAGTGCTCTTTGTAGGGTTGGTTTGGTGGTCATGAGTTTCTGCAATTGTTCTTTGTCATGGAAGGATCGTCTTTCACCACTGAATTTGATAGACAGTTTTTCAGGGTACATCGATCTGGGTTAGAACTTATTTTTTTTCAGGATCTGAAATACTTCACTCCAAGCTCTTCTTGATTTGATGATTTGTGTTCAGAAATCTGCTGTGATTCTGACAGGCTTTCCAGTGTGGATGATCTGTTTCTTCTCTCTACCAGCCTTTAATATTCTAATCTTTACCTGAATTTCTGAGATCCTGATTATTATGTGTCTAGGTGTAGATTTACTGTGATTATGGCTGTGTAGAGTTCTACATGCCTTGCTTGCCTGTATGTCAATTTCTCTTCTCATGTTTGGAAAATTTTCTGCTAATACTTCTCCAAACAGTCTTTTTATGTCATTTTTGCTGCTTCCTGCCACTTCATTGACATCTATCAATCTTACATTATTTTTCTTTGCATTGTGTTGCAGCTGCTTCATTGTTATTTCAGAGTTCCTTCTTAGTTTTAAGCGATATTTTATTTCACATTCATTGGTTGCAACACTCTCTTCAATGCCTGAAAGTCTATCTTCGGTTTCATTCAAGCGGTCATGCCAGCTTTCAATGGAGTTGTTAATTTCCTGAATATCTGTATGAATCTGTTTCATGCATTCTGATTCTTTCCTGTATTGTTCATTCAGTTTTTCAATCATTTTTCTATTCTCCCATATTCTTCTGTCTTCTTTAGCTATGCTGCACAATTCTTCCAAAATTGTTGTCTTTTCTTTTTGACTTCTGAGATGATTTCTGATTTATTTCTTCTATAGCCTGCTGGACTTGCTTCTTCACATCAGTTGTTATCATTTCAGAGAGTTCAGGTGTGTGATTTCCAAATTCTTGTACGTCTTTGTCTCCTGCATACGTTCTGGGTGGGCTAGAGGATGGAGATTGCCCTTTGCTCCTGAATTTTGGCATTTTTGAAGCTCCCAGTAATTCTCCAGACAGAGTCCTTCAGGCTCCACAGAGTCTGCCAAAGTTCTCAAAACACTGCCACGAAAGCTCCGTGCCTGCATGCGCTGCGCCCACAGATCACGGCTGTCCTGCATCCTGCAGGCCACTCAGATTCCTGCTGAGATTTTAAAGTGTGGCCCAGTACCAGCAGAAACTCCCTGTGTCAGTGCTGCGGGCTAAGGGAGGCCACGGTTTACCAGAGTCCCTCAGGCTGTCCAGAGATCCCCAAAGTTCTTTTCTCCATAACACATTTCAATTCACATCTTTTCCCCCTCTCTTTCTGTCTTGGTTCCTTTCTTCTCATTGCTGAGATAAATACTTGACTTCCAAAATTAAAGCAGGAAGGTTTATTTAGCTCACCGTTTGTATGGCTTCGGTCTATACTCTGCTGCCTCCAGGGCAGGGTGCCATGGCGTAGGGACAACACTTCAAGACAGAAGACAGCAACACAGCGAGAACAAACGGTGGGGAGGAAAGGCTCTTCTCCTCCCTTATATTGTAAGCAGGCTACCTGCCCGAGGCTGGATGTAGCCTTCTCTGAGCATGTTTACAAAGTCAGGACCCCGCGCCTCTGCTGAGTCAATTACGGAGGCTCCTAAAATTCTCAAGCTGACACCATACTTCAACCATTGCACCATCCAGCTTCCTTTTATTTTTAGAGCATCAGATTAATTTCTTTATCTTATATGGACTCATAAATGATCATGTGCACAGATTGAAAAGAGCCTGCAAGTTGCATATAAAACATGCAAGAAAATTATACTAAGTCAAGGTACACTTCAGGCAATTTTCCATTTGAACATCTAAATGAAAGCCCATCCCCCCACTTTCCCAGTCACTTTAGTCGTTCTTCATGTAACTGTGCATGAATGCAATGGGTTTTTCAAACACTATCAGTGCTATCAGTTACTATTTGACATAAAATGTAGTCACTTAAAATTGATTTAGAGTTATTTTTTCTTTGGGGCACACTTTGATAGCAAGAAAAATGCATCAATGAAGATGCATAAATCAGAGATGCAGACCCTCAGGAATGCTTGCTTCCACTTTTTTTGATAAAGTGCTAATATAATTGATTCTCCTCATTTTAATATCAGTAAAATAATAAGTGAAATATTGCAGTATAACTTAAAGACTTCAGAGGGTGAACCATTTTTCAAAGAAAACTGTACTTTTTATAAATGATATTGAGCCTCACAGATTTTACTATACACCAGTAAGCTTAAGCAGTACAATTCTTAAAAAGAATCTAAAGCAACCAAAATACGTAAAGGAGAAAAGGTAGGTGACTGAAAGGAAGTCCAGCCATAGATAATACCGTCTAGAAATTTGTGCTTGTATTCCCACAGGCTACGGTTTGATTAGGTCTTGGAAAGCGTTCTTTCGGTGTCGTATCCTCAGAGCTGTCACATTTTTCCATATGTACAGTTTGCAGAACACACAGGAAGGTACAGCAGAGGGATTTAACCCCAAATCTTTCAGCTTCACCCACATCTAGACTCTCTGCTAATATCTAGAAGAAATAGGAGCCATATAACATTTTTAACTATAGATTACAGAATACACTTGGTTCCCAAGATTGCATTCAGAACTGACAGAATCACACACTGCCAGAGAACTCATTTTGTTTCATTAGTGTAGCCTTTAAGTATATATTTTCTATCCCTCACGCCCTTCCATGGATAATGGAGAGATTATTTTTCATCAGACTTGTATTGACTCTGGACTACAATACCATAGAAAAGAAATAGTTCTCGTTCTTTTTATATCTGCCTATCAAATAATATAATGCCAGTTATGTTTACCTCACAAATATTCTTTCTGGAATAAAGCCAATATCAAGTCAGTTGAAAATTCTTTATTATTTTTCATGTTTTAAATATTTAGTTAGTCAACTATGTATGATTTTTATGAGGATGCTGGTGATAAATAAATGATATGTTGATGGAATTTGAAATATATTTTGGATTCAGAATCCATGTGCACTTGACTTTTTAAATGAATTTTGTACAGAGTCTCACTATGCAGCTTGGACTTCTAATGACCCTCCTGCTTTCAGCCTTCCCAGTGCTGTAACTACAGGCATGTGCCACCACGCCCAGACTGGGTTGCCAGCTCAGCATGGCTGGGGGTGGGGCCAATGCAGCATGTTGTGCTGGAGATCAAACTCTGGTCTCTGTGTTTGCCTAAGCAGGCCCTTAATCTGCTGAACTATCTTGCCGGTGCTCCATGTGTACTTGAAATCTAAAACACTACTAGTCCAGCAAGTTAGAAACATTAAGAGGTAACCATGAGGTTACCAGATCTCTAGTGGTAACACATTCATGTGATTGCCTTATCTATGAAATCACTTTGTTTACAGCAGCTAATGCATGTCATAACTTCAGTACTATTTAAATTAGATTTTCAGAGTATATTGTCTTCATATTTATACACATTTCTTAAATTGCTACCATACAAGACAAAATGTACAGTTTCTGATGTATAGGAACTCAGAGAAATATAGTATATTCAAGAGAAAACAAGATGCTATAATCTAAGATCTTTTCATACAAATTACTATAAGTGAGTAATGAAATACACTAAATTTAGAACTTCTAAGAAAAGGTTCTAAAATTGATTTTTAGGAAGTAATTATTTTTATAGACTAAATGACTCAATACAAATAAATATTTTCACATATAAAAACAGGACAGTGTCAACTAAATAGTAAAGGAAATAATTTAGTATCTATAAGCCATGCGCAACAGAGCACATTGCTCACAAGTTAAATTCTTTTCTGAATATTTATAGCCATAGGTAAAGAAAAAAGTTAACGCCCTGAGTGGAAGCAATACTCTTTTTTTAGGAATGGACTAAAATATACTGACATATTTTTGGCCAAAGAAATAAATCGAGTTTAGTTGTACTGCAATTTTATTCTCAGCCTCACAAAGATATTTTCTATTAATTATAGAGATAGTGTCTGCTTCCTATGTTTCTTTTTTAGACTGTAGATGACTCTAAAATATGAACAAATATGGATCACTGAGTTGGTGTCTGGTGCAGCATATTAAATGTATGAATGACTCTCTGCGTAGGACAGATGTATAACTT
>NDGN011244498.1:0-11294 GCA_002564285.1 Tympanoctomys barrerae | reverse complement strand
TGGGGACACCGGTCCTCCTCTCCCCACACCGTCGTCCCTGCGCGTGGGGACACCGGTCCTCCTGTCCCCACACCGTCCCCTGCGCGTGGGGACACCGGTCCTCCTGTCCCCACACCGTGGTCCCCAGACTCTGGTAGCCATCGCTGTTCCACATCTGTGCTCGATGGTTTTGGAATCTGCATGCACCTGAGGCCCTTCAGTCTTGGTCTGCGCTGGATTTGTTGCTCTGCTAACGGTTTCTAATTCCATTGGGTTGTAGAAATGACAGATTTCCTTATTTTCTATGGCTGAATAATGTATGGTGTATCTGGTGTACATTTTTATTATCCAGTTTCCAGCTAATATTTTTATTAACTGAGATATATTCATTTTAAAGAACATAAAAATAGTAAAATAAGAAATTAGAAATGATACTGAATTTCACTACACAAAATGGTAGGACTTTAACAGTAGTTGTTACATTGCATATTGTTGACTTCAGAATAGTTGTTCAGATTACAAGATGTAGTTATTTCGTTTACGTTTCTCGGCTACTGTAAATAATGCTCTGTCGTCTCTTTGACTACTGACTTTATTTCTTCTGCATATGTTCCCAGGGTTAGAGCCGCTCGACCCTCCAGCAGTTCTGTGTTCAGTTCCTCGCTGACTCTGCTACTGTACAGACTCACTGACGGGGTCTGCGGGCCCCTTTCCCGACATTCTTCCAATGCTTGTTATCTTCAAAGCTTTCCTAATGCTAGACGCTGGAGGAAAGTTATACCTCCCTGAGGTTTTGATTTGCATTTTCCTAATGATAGTATTCATATACATAGTTATTTGTTTGCAAACACATCTTTTAATATTTTTAAATGAGTACTGCTTCCACGTGTACTGTCTCCAAAGACATAGAGTTAGCATATTTTAAATAATATCAGTCACAGGTAGGAATGTAGGCATATTATTAGTTCAATCATTTGAAACGGATCCATTCCCACATACTACATTAACTGTTACTACATGAGTAATATAAAAGGTTGCTATTTCATTTGGAATATATACAGTGCAAACACATATGTGCTTAATGTCTTCAGCAAGATTTCTGTTTCTCACACACCTGCACGCCTCCCTCTCCCCCCCTCCCCTTCCCCCTCCCCTCCCCCTCCCCTCCCCCTCCCCCTCCCTCTGCATAATCAGAAAGTCTTCTTCCCCATTGAAAGTCACAGAGAATTGCTGACCAATCTCTCTCCAGCCAATTTGTGAATTGTTCTTGTGACTTTGTGCCTGGCCTGCTGCTCCTTTTCTGTCCCAGCTCTTACCTTAAAAAAAAAACTGGCAGTAAAAATTCTTGTGTGAGCACCAGTTCCTGAAGAACCTGCTCTGCCGTGGTAACGCCCGCGTCCCGTGCTCTGTCAGGGCTGTGCTTCCCCAGGGCCTCAGAAGACAACAGAGAGCTGAGCTCTGAGCACCACGGGAGGGGAAGAAAGGAACTATTTATAGGCTGGGCCAGGCTCCTTACCGAGCCAAATTCTTACCAGAGTTACCCACTGGCTTCTGCTCTTGCCTTCATCAAGTTGGCTCTAATCAAATGCCACGATTCCCTGGCAAGCGGCGACTGCCCTCTCTTTGCTTCCCTTTCAGCCCTTCCATGGTTTTGTCTTTGCTGATTTGTTTGCCTTGCACTGTTTGACCTTAAACTATCCCTCTTTGCTCTTGGGATCCTGTAGCTAAATAATTCATATGCGCAGAGTGTCTGTGGTGGATCTGTCTACCTTACTTAGCAAAACCTGTGTACTCCAAAGCGAGAGCCTCCTGGTTTCTGGACTCTGTGCGAAGCCACACACACCTACAGCACACCAAGCTGCTCTGCTGAAAGCCACCTGTGCACTTAGAGGTTCCAGGACCAAATTAGCCTGAGGTTGCTGGTATTTGTATTTACTATATCTTGAAAAGAATGTTTTAGATATATTCAACTAAAAAGATAGTATTATCATTAACAATATTTAATTTTTCTTTTTAAGATGCAGTTACTAGAAAATTTAAAATTACCTATGTGACTCACAGCTATATTTCCACTGGGCAATGCTGAGATAGGAAGGATACTCAAGTAGAAAGCATGGCTATGTTGTCTTGTGTTAGTCGTCACGTGTGTTTTCTTTGAGTGTTAATTATCTAGGGACTGGGAGGGAAGCTTTGGTCAGTGGACAGTAAGTTCCTGTTAGGTTAGGCCGAGTATATGCTTGATATACCACGCTTGATGCTCGTAGGCAAGACCGCCCTGTGACATGCAACTGCACAGCAGGCTACTCTACATAGTGACGCTGCCCTCTGGGCCCAAGGAGTTGGAGGAAAGGAGTCTGAACGCTTCACCATGAGGAGATCATAGACGCCAGGTATGGGGAGCACGCTTGCGATCCCAGCATGCTGGGCGCGGATGCAGGAGAGTCACAAGTTCTAGCCCAGCCTGGGAAACTTGTCTACTAACCAAGGGGGGAGCCTGTATCCCAACAAAAAAAAGCAGGAGGAGAAGGTGGGGGATGCAGTTCAATGCAAAGCCTCAGCTTGATTCCAACTACTGTAAGAATAAATTAAAAAAAAAAAAGACAAATGTTTGAAGAGAACAATACATCTGCCCTGATTGAAGCACTGTACAATTCAGGTCTGTGTCAAAAGACCATGCTAGCTCAATAAACATGTATAAGTCTTATGCTTCTGTCAGCTAAAAGGGGAAATTTAATCTTAAAAATAATACTCCAATGGAAAAGATTGATGGAAAAGATTCTAGATTCTCTTTACAACATGTCATATAACAGCACTTAATTTTTAATTGCTATATATTTTTCACCTAAATTTATTATAATATAAACAAGGATATTATAGTCTAGTTATCCCATAATTTTAGGTTGAAATTATTCTGAAAATATTTATTTTTTAGATTCCATATTCAAATATCATTTTTGTTATTCAAAAAAGTTTCTGAATCCTAAATAACAACATACAGATGATAAAGGTCAACTTAAAAATATTATACTTGTTTAGGACAGAAAGATAAATATATTTTTCAGCAGAATTATTTTAATTTTATTTTAAATCATTCTTTCTGAATTCTATATTTTAATCATATTAGAATTTTCCCAACAAGAGTGGTAATCATTAAGTTCTAATTTTGACAGAAATTCCTAGTGGTGAAATCTACCTTACTTGTAAGGGAACTTAATCATGGAAAGAGGAGACCATGTGGAAGGTCCCAATAAGAAAGAGAAAGAGAAAGAGAACTTTGAGTGATGGAGCATGCCAGGAATCCCAGCACCAGGGGAGGCTGAGGCAGGAGGACCACAAGTTCAAGCCCATTTGGACAAGTTAGAAAGACCCTGTATAATAGTGGGGTGGTGAGATCACTTAGAAACGGAGCTCAGTGCAGAGGGCCTGGATTCAGTGCCAGCCCTGTGAGTTTTTGAAAAGAACTATTCAAGTTATTTTACTGCCACAAATACAACAAATGATCAATTACCCTGACAGAGATTTGCATATGTCTACCTTTTCAAAGAGAAAAATCATGACTCTTTTTTTCAGAGGCTGGGATTTACATTTCTGAGTGTAATGGGCTCTTGCATTTCTTTCTGATTTATAGGGAGAAGCACGTATCTCCAAACGCTTAGTTTTATATTCAATGCCAGGGAATAGAGTCAATTCCATTAAATAATTCATTGTTAACTGAACTTGAGGGTATATCTGAACAAAACCCCGCTACTCTTTGTGGTGAAGATATAAACAAGCACATGTATGATGGAACTTCACTGTGCATGTCATCTCTTTAACACACGAGTGTACTTTAGGATAAATATGTTGAATAATGTCTTCCATAATGTTTTTCATGCTACACATATACTATACAATTATAAGAGAAGTGTGAAATGTAGCAACATAGATGTAGTTATGAATTATTAATTTTTAAATGGCTTTTTAAATTTTGTTGTTTGTCTGTTTATGATTTCTCTTACAGAATCACAGTATTTCTGAAATATTAAATAGCACTATGGACAGATGGTAAGTATAAAAACAATGGAAGTCAGAACTTAAAAATATTCTGAAAACCTTATGGTGACTTTCCACTTATGACTTCTATTATAGAAATGAATTTTTAATAGTAGCATTAATGATGGAAAACATACAGATCATAGCTTATAAATAATAATAGTATATTCCAGTATAGTACAGCTAAAATTTTCCTTACTCGGCTAGCAAGGGAGGACACATTTTTAACACTTTAAATGTCTGTGAGAAACACTGCACACCTTTGAATGCAGTGTCCCCTGTATGTTACACTGCTGTTGGTCACAATAGTTGCTTTTTTGCACATCACCCCTTGTTACTATCTATGGATAAAATTTTAAGTGTGCATTTAATACCAAAACTGCCACTGAAGAATTTTAAGACATACATTTTTAAAATTTACCTGTTGTACAAGGTGTTTTATTATTACTCAGAGCAAAAATGAACAGTTGGCTTATTGCTCTCCACATGCCTGTAAGTTCAATTTGAATTCAATGAGCTGTAGGAATAAAGTGATAATATTGGATTATATAAAAACATAAGGAATGAATTTAACAATACCGTAAACTCAGCACATTACTAAATAATTAGACAATGATATTCATGACAGTTCTGACAGTTATGTTGATGCACAATATCTCAAATTTGACTGTTCTGAGATGGAGCACACAAGGAGCTCAGAGCCTCCTCACTAGCACTGGCAAATGGATTATCCAAGATTACAGAAGTTTAACTCCATCATTGAAAAAATAATAGAAGTCAATAAGTTTAGTGTTGTTTTTGTGTCACACTACCCAGTAGGCGCATGACATGAGCCCTAAATGAGAACAACTTCTATTATTTTATATTCTGTGGTGTCTACATTAAAGAGTGTTAAAAGAAATTGCTTAGTAATACATTTTATTTTATTCAATATATGTAAATATTTTCATTGTAATGTGAAATCAAGATAGTGCATCATATGGATCTGTGGCATTTTACACTAATCCTATAAAAATTGGCTTATATTTTACTTTTAAAGCACATCTCACGTTGAGCTAGAAGTATTTCAGGTACTTAGCGGCCAAGTGTTGTGAGTAGCTGGTGCATTGGACAGCAGCCACCTTTCGTATATGTCAATGAGTGAAGTACCTCGTGTTTAGTGCATAAACGATTCCATTTCATGCATCCTACAAAGTCTCTCCAGATACCTGCTTTGAAAGCCAGCAGAGGCCTGGAGCGCCTTATCTAGCATAACAAACGAGACAGAATCCAAGGACCACTGCTTTCAGGTTGTCGTTTTCTAACCAGCAGCAAGTAGATAATATGTGTTGGACGCTGAAATTATAAATACAAATGAAACGTCTTCCAGCTTATCAGATAAACTAACAAGTAAAGGCACGTGCCTCGCTCACTGTGGAAAACACGATGGCATCGAACACGGAGTGGACAGGAAGCCCAGCAGAGGAAAGGAGCAAGCATATGGGGTGAAAACATGGGGTAGACAATCCTTTCTACAGCACTCCTAGTTGACAAATTTTGCCACAGTTTAACATTTTGATGGCCTTGGTTTAGGTCTCTGTTCTCAACCAGGCTGGCGTACTGCGTGAACCTGCAGAAAGTCCTGACGCCCAAAGTGCTGGCCGCTTATTTACAGGCAAAGTTTGCAATTTCGTAGAGAATCTGAATGACATGAGGAAGTGACCTGCGTTTCAGCAAAGTTCCACCGTCTCAAAACTCTTTCAAAGCTGCCAAGCGCCGAAGCTCCAGCTCACCTGCTGATGCTTCACGCCGGTGATTTCACCCTGATTTCCGGAGATCCTGGCAGCCCGCCGTGGAAGGGGCTGCGCGGGAGGGCTGAGGCCCGCGGCCCGCGCGCAGCGGCTCCCTCTTCCTCCCGCCGAGCCTCGCGCCTGGCTCCGCGGCCCTGTGCAGCTTCCTTCTCCCCTCGTCCTGGGCTCCCACAGACGTCGGCAGGGCCGCCAGTCAGCCTGTCTCCTCAGCAGGGCCGTTTACCTTTGCATCTTGGCCCCACCTACCTCCAAATGAGCTCGTGTTCAGCACTCAGAAGCCAATGAGTAGAGGCCAACCCTAAATCCTGGCTTTGATTGCCTAGCTGTCCCGACCTCCAGAAACCTTAATCATCAACATTTTCAAAGAACTTCTGTCTTCGTAATTCTCACCTTTCCGCCCACACCTGCATTGCTCGCAGATTCACCTCTGCGGCGTCAGCCCTCCCTGCAGCGCCCAGGGGCTCAGTTAGGTCTGCTCCGTTCCGGGTGGGGTCTGCGCTGGGGCGCGTCCTTCCCTCCCGGCCTGAGTCTGAGCGCGCTTGGCTCCTTGCTTGCAGCGGCCCTCACTGTGTGCTGCTGCAGCCGCCGGGCATCCTCCCCGCGCGGCGTCTTCCCCGCACCCCGCTCTCAGCTCCCCTCGTCCCACAGCCTTTGCGCGGCGCCCCCGCGGTTGGGCCTTCACAGCCAGCGTCGTGAGCCTGTGCTTCTATTGCAATCCCACTAGGATGCAGGCCTCCAGCAACTTGCCCTTCGGATTTTTTTTTTTCTTGCTTCTCTGTCGTTGACTAAATTTTAGCATACGCTGTTCATATCTTATCTTTTCCAACCAAGTGCGCATCCTTCTGTACTCTCGGTTATACGCTCCAGTATCACAGCTTAAGCAATTTTATGAATGCAGAGAAAAGCCGATGGCTTTGACTTTTCGCTTTTCACTTAGATCTGCATCAATTACCCGGCATCTCTTACTGTTTCTTGTGCATTTTTCTCTCTGCCTTCAATATATCTACCACCATTATGGAGTTTATTTACAGTACTCGCTGTCCTAGCGCAGGCAGGCAGAGTTAGGTGAGAGACCAGGAAGTAGCCGTGGCGCAGAAGGCTTGCACCCGGGCGAAGTCTGCTATTGCAGCAGAGCTTGTTTTCCGGGAAGGAAAGCCCCGCGAGAAGTAATAGTGTGCTCTCCGCCCACACCATTAGCGACGTGCGTGCGTCAGGCGGCCCGCCCGGCGAGAGGAGCTGAGGAGAGGGCGGCAGACAGGCGGTACGAGTCCTCAGCTAGCGCAGGATTCTGCCGCTTGAGCTGCGCGGTCTGCTGAGAGTTTGTGCCTGCAATCCCAGCGCTGGGGAGGCTGAGACAGGAGGATCACTATGAGTCTGAGCTGTGCAGCGAGACCCTGTGCCAAATAAATAAATAATTTTTAAAAAGAAATTTAAAAATTTATTTCCCCTATATTCTACATTTAAAAAGAAAAGTGGCCCAGGTCTAACAGAGATAGTGTTTCTTTTAGCCAGGGTTAGTTCTGCCTTTTGTACCGTTCTGTTTCTAGATGAAATGCTGGCTGCTTTTGTCCCCTTTATAAAGCCATCTGAGCTCGAACTTCATCTACTTCTTGCTCTTCTTGAGCAACAATATTTAACATAGAGATGAATAAATTAATGTAAAAATAATAATGATCACAACAGCGACTCTAATACCAAATTTTGGAAAAAAAATCTATGATACAAATTGTGTGTCATTTTATAGACCATCTATATTTTAGTATAATATTTAATTAAGTCTATATTTTTGAAATATATGAAATATTAAACTGTAGCATTTGAGACATATACATTAAAATTCTTTATCAAGAAAATGCTCATCACCTTATAATTTCAGAATTTTTTATAAGGAGGATAGCATACTGATATGTATCATAGGAATTCTAGTACAAAGATTTCTCAGTGAAATTTTACATAGTTATTAAATATTATAATTAATTCTACTTTGAAAAATTCATCTATATTTAATGAATCTGAAGATTTCAAAAGTATCAAACAAGAGATGGTATTATTTGACAATAAAGGAGTCGGAGGACAGTAACAGGCTCTGATTACAGCTTCTTCACTGCTCATGTAGACTTGAAAAGAACTTTAGCAGCTGGAAGCCTATTAAAGCCATTGTCCAGATCTGAGTAAGAAAACTGAAATTTATATTCAAATATCACAATAAAATTGCTTATTTTCCATTTTAATTTTTATGGTTGATGAAATACTCTTCACTTACATAGGACTTATATTTTTTGTATTTTCATACTAACAATTTATATGTAACTATGATGCATGTTTACATGGATATTTCATAGTACACTTCTATTTCATAGTATGTAAATCATTTTCTTTTCTTTTTGGCCAGTGTTTTCATTTCTACTCAGCAATTAGCAAACCCCAGAATTAACACAACAGTAAGCAATGATAGAACAGCTTTTCTTAGACCAGTGACAAGTGACTAACTTAGGAGACAACTTAAGGATCCTGACGACCTGTCACCCCAACCCCCTGCTAATCTAGATGGCCAGGCATCTGCAAAAAAAGAGCCACCCCTCACTGCTGCTGCCCGCTGCGCCCTTTAAAGGACGCAGAGAAGGCTGTGGTGACTTTTAAGCCACAGAGATGAAGGATCCCGCCCTGGTGTGCCCAAGATGGGAGGCTCCTGCTACCCTGCACCATGAGAAGCCCGGCTCGGGACTCAGGAAGACATGACAACCAATCCTTTTCTTTCTTTCTTTTTTTTTTTCTTTTTAGCCTCCCTTACAGATTCTTTGATAATTTGTTCTCTTCCTGTATGCCTCATCTTTTCATCTGGCTTTTTTTCTCCTTAAATCTTTTTTAACAGTATGATGATCCCATCATATTACTAAAATATCCCCCAAAACAGAGCTCAAATTTGGCCAGAACATAAATGGGGATGTGTGACTATCTAGAACCCAAAAGGACGGGTGGCAGGAAGAGTGACCCTACACCACTGGGGACAGCTCAGGTCTCAGGCGTGGGACGTAGGAGAAACCTATTGCATCCCTGGACGGCGCTCGAGAACACTGCTTGGGGCTCGAGGACAACGGGGCCCTGGAGTCTGCCCTGCTTCCCGGACAGCTGCCCGTGCAGTTCGGGCACGGGCTCAGCCCACTCGGTCTGGCAACACGTGCCGGCCGCCGGGGCCCGAGACGGTACTTCCTGCGGAAGGCCGCCACCGTGAACTTGCCGCGGTGGTCTCCAGACCGGTGGCTGAGGACCGGCACGTCGCATGGAGCGGCTTATCCTGCTCATGTTCTAGCCACACGTAGCGGCGCAGGCCTGGGCCACTGGGAGGCCCGAGCCCGCCTAGTCGGAGCGCGCGGTGCCACTGCTGATGTCACCGCTTCTCAGGTCGACCTCCAGAAATCGGGGCCACTCCGGAACCTGGGGACTGCCGGCTGGGAGCCTCCACGTCGGTCAGGACCAGGGTGTAGCGTTCACCTGGGTCCTGTCCACCCCAGGACGTGCTGGAGGATCTGCCCTTAACCGGGTGGGCGCCAGCCCTGGCCCAGCGCGTGCACCTCCGCGCCGCCACCGCCCGCAGGCCAGCCCGGCCCAGCGCTCACGCCTTCCGCGTGGCCACATGGAGCGCTCGGGAGCGGCGTGCGGAGGAGCCTGCGCGCACTGGAGAGCAGGCGCCGCCCAGTCTGCGAACTGGAAATTATTTCCAAAACGGTTTGTATTTAGTAAATATTGAACTATAAAATTATACTCACATTAATACTGGCAACTGGCTCTTCATGGTATCATTTTCCCTGGGAATGCGATAATCAAACAATAAAAACCCTAAGAGGGTCAGAAAGCAGCGGAGACCAGAGAGCCGTCATGCAAGCGAGCGCTGCCGCAGGGATGCCTCTCAGCAGCCGGCCCTCGCGGGGCAGAGGCGGAGCCGGAGGCTGCGGGGTCTGCGCTGATCGAGCCCCCCGCTGGCGGGCCGGAGAGCAGGGCCGAAGGGCAGTCGGGGAGGACCGGGCGGGGGACGGGCGTGGGTGGCCCCGCCATCTGCAGACGCTCCCCGGATCCTCGCCCGGATGATCAAGGGGAGGCCACCTCCACCACCACAGCGTACAAACTAAGCTAAGGAAGTTAATTAAAATATTATTTTAAAATTTAAAAATCAATTAGAAACTACTGTCTTAGAAATATTCTCAAAACAAAATTCTGCAGTGCCCAGTTGACCTCTGGAGCCATGTGCGAGTCATGCGGTGACCTTCACGCCACCGAAGAACGTTCACTAAACAACGTCCGCGTCTGATTTCCCGCTAGACTCAATTCTCTCTTCCCCACCGTCTTCCTTTTGTATTACTAATGTGTCTGTTTCTTTCTGTTTCATTATCTGAATATTTACCTTGTGTTCATAAGCTGAAAAAGCATTGACTGAACTTGTCTTGTAATGGTAAGCTATTTGAAAATTTTCCATGTTAAATTAACACAGAGGACAGCAAGCAGGGAGGGGTCAGTGCTGTCGCCAGTGTGTTCAGATGCTAGGAAACTGACGTGAACCGTGATGCGCTCCTTCCGCTCGGGGCTCGTAAGTGTCTGGCAGGAGTTTTTCTGCAGAATCTGCTGGTCCCTCTACCCCCTGACCCGTGGGCAGCGCTCTAGGGATGCGCGCTGTAAGTGCTGAACACAGAATTGGAATTAAAAGAACTTCACTCAGCAAAACAGAGTCAGAAGTAAAGAGGTACTGGTGAAAAACAGAGAAAGGAGGAAGGAGAATGTATGTGGGTGGACAGAATAATGATTTCTAGCTTCCTACAATCCTCCGTGGAGATGGAGGGCGAACGCCGCCTCCTCAAGCACGCCCCCTGCAGGAGTGTGTGTGGCAGGACACAGGTGGAGGCGTGTCCTGCTTCCATACGAAGGGTGAGAGTCGCAGGTCGAAAAGAACAGCAAATTGATTCTGTCGATAAGGCAGCACAGGGAGGACGAAGTCACGTATTCATTCAAATATGCAGCGTAACGCAAGACGCTCCCCTTACCATCTTGTTGCAAACATGGAAAGAGGATCTTCCTAGCAAACTAGCACAGTCAGAGAGGTCGAGTAGCTCCAGCTGTATTTCTTTCTTCCTTTTCTTTTCTTTCTTTTTTTTCTTATTAAACTTTGTTTTAATGGGTCTCAAAATTCTGTGACAGATTTTTGGTTAAGTCATTTCCATTAAAAAGTATTGATTTTAAAAACTAATAACTTAAAAACTGCCACCCATAAAAAAAATGGTCGACAAAACATTCTCCTTTCCCTCTGAAGGTTTTACGATGCATTGTTATCATTAACCAGTCTTTCACTAATAAACTTAAACGGCCAATTAGGAGAAACAGTTCTGAGACTGGTCGTCCACCACTGATCAAGACTGGGTGGCAGGTGTTAGGGATAATGTCCATTTAGCCTTCTGAGCTTTCTGGGCAGACTTGGTGACCTTGCCAGCTCCAGCAGCCTTCTTG
>NDGN011244431.1:0-10111 GCA_002564285.1 Tympanoctomys barrerae | reverse complement strand
CAGGGATTGAACTCAGGCCCTTGCCAGGGAAGCACTTATTCCACTGAGCCATCTCCCCGGCCCCCATTGTGTTCTTCATAAGGGTTTTTCAAGGAATTGCTTTCATGATTTTTTTCATGAAATTGCCTCTTTCTCTCTCAATAAATTTTACCATCTAGAAGTCTTGGTGAGCATTTGGAACCATCAAGGAGAAGGCTAGTGCCTGGAAAATACACTTTTGGAAGCTCAAGGCTTCTGTGTGTCTTTTGAAAGAGTGTTCAGCTCTCTCCTGCACCTTTACTCAGCTCCACCGGCTTGTCAACACTCTTTCACAGAACCATCTGAATTAATCTGGTTATGAGTTTCACCCTTCTCAGTGCTATGTAACACCCACCTTTCCTAGCCTTATGAGCTTTTTGTGACTAGAGCCTCACATTTTCCTATTCTAACTCCATTTGCTGCCCATTTTCCACCTCTGCATGCCTTTCACGCCAGCCTCAGGCACTCTCCATTACCTACAGTAGTCTGCATATATACACCTCTTTCTCTACAAGACTGCTTGGTCTTCCAGCTGTGATTAAAACCCGGGTATGCCCTGAGGTCATTAAAATTGTCAGCATCTGCTCTGAGTCTTCATGCTCTCATGTCACAGAGATTAGAAGTGTAAATTTCCTGCTTTCTAGTCTTTGGTATATTTAAATCCATCCCTACTTATATCATTGCATCACATGTGTTCCCATAACTACCATTTCTTTATAATAATCTTCTAGTCCTCGCTTTTTATGTACACTTACCTTTTTTCTAAGATAGAGACTCAACATACGTATGATTAAAGGATCCTTTTAGTCAACTCTCTCGATTTCCTGAAGCCACCTCCTTTCCAAATCTTGTTTGCATAACTCCCACTCATTTGCAATAAGTAATTGGTGAACTTCTTTCATTTCAAGTATCTTTACCACCATTTCAATCACTTCTACTTCATTTAATGACCATAAAGATGCTCAGCAATTCCAATTCTTATGGTTTAGAGACAGTCTTCTCCACAAGGCCTTTTCTGTGGAATAAGTCACAGTAACAGGACCACAAGTGGCTAACTAGTAACAAACATGTAGAAGGAGCAAAATAAACTTTTTAAACTTGGTGTTAAATTATATCAAATTACAGAGTACCTGTAGTGTTAGAGTTGTTTGAAGCACAATTTATGCTAAAATGATGTCCCAGGATTTTTGGTTCCTAAGTCATGTTCACAGTTCAAGAACATTGGTTTCCCATTGATGTCATAAATTCTCCTATCTATCCTATTGATGGATCATTGCTATTTAACCTGCTGTTTGTGTTAGAAAAGTATCTTTTATTCTTCATTCTTGTAAGATCCCTCCAATCAGTACAGAATTCTATATTGATAGTGATAAGAATTTTGCACACTGAAAAACATTAGTTCCCTCTTTTTCTGGGTTCATTTACTGCTATTATTTCTATGAATACTCAAGACAATTCTATGATAAAGATAGCTGTCCTTTTAGATCTTGAACCTTTTAGTAACTGTATGACTTTAGTATCCTGAAGTGTTACTGGGACATGCGTAAGTTTGGATTACTTTTGTTAGTAGTAATATATTTGTTGTATTTGCAGTGTCTTTCACCATTTCTGAAAACTTGCTTTCTGAATAATGACTTTATCCAAATGTCTATTCATTCTTGGTTTGGAATTTCAAATAAACTTATTGAAGACTTCCTTATGCTGACTTTTTTACTTGGTGTTACACACTTTGTTTTCCAAGTTTTGTCTTTTATTTAGTCCTTTGAACAATGTGTAGTGGTTATCAGCTTTTGGTAGTTATTTATTCTAACATGTATTTCTTGCTTACATGTTTTCATATGTAATTTTCATTGCAATTTTTTTCAGTAGATACAAGTTCTGTTTTGCTCTTTAAAAGCTCCACATTGCAGTCCAGCACTTGCCTATGGTTTTCCCTCATATTTCTAATACTTTTATTCTCTTAGAAACACTAGAAACTTGTTGGATATTTTTAATACTGAGATTTCTGCCTCCTTGCCCTCATTTTAGATTCTTACTTCTCATATGTGGCTTTGTGTGTTGTATTATTTTTAAAACAGTTTGGTTGACTTTATTTAAATTTTATCCATGCAAACTCTTCGAGGCCAAAAAAGCAAATGTTGATTTAAGGAAAAGAAAGACTTTAACCCAATTATATGCTCAATTTTCTCTTATTTCCTTGATTTTGTTTATTTGGATTAAAAACATTCATGAAAGTACCTAGAAGCTTGTAACTATAAAATTACAATTTGTATTTTCTTCCATCCACAGCTATATTTGAAATTTTCTTTCACATCCCACATAAGCAGGAGAAATATTGCTAGCTTTGTCTTATCTTAAGATAAATCTTGTGGCATTCAGCACCTGTGCGGTCATTCTTAGGAATGTTTCAGTGGTTTTTGGACCTTGGATTTATTGTAATTTCTTTCAGATGGGTACTTTTAAAATGTAAGTCAGAATCAAGTTTAAAACTTGAACAAGAGCATTTAAACAAAGCTACCATCACAGTTTCTTTTTCTAATAGTCTCATTCATGTCTACGCATCTTAGTCTTACTTATTTACTTTTTTGTTACTTCTATTTCATACTATTATTGTGGTTTTACACATTTATTTTGTATTTCTAAAACTCTGATTTTATTTACATGTCATGCTGAATGTTACAAAAGGCTTATCTCTTCAAATTAAATATTTTTATTATAATAAAACATATCTAAGTACCTTATCTAGTCTATATTTTAGATTTTTTGCTATGAAATTATCACTGATGAATTCTATTAGTAAGTACTTTATCTTGTTTTTTTTTTTTTTCACATTTTACCTTGAAAGCTATTGCTGTCCAACCCATTTACGTATCAAAGCCAGGCCTGGATACCCGCACCTGTAATTCCAGCATTCTGCAAAGCTGATCTAGAAGGATCAAAACTTCAAGTGTGCTCTGTGGATGAGCTCATTGAAGATGTTCTGGATTCAGTCCTCAGCAATGCATTAAAAATTATACTGATCATTACAACTAAATAGAATAAAATAAATAATGATTTCTTTTGCTATGCAATGTTAATATTATAAAATTACTATGGAAATACAATATAAAGTTATTAAAATAGAAAAATATACTAGAAAATTTAGAGAATTATAAGGTAGTATGAACTTCAAGCTATTAAACTGAACACATTTAAAATCATCATTTCCAACCAAATGCTTTTTCACTGGGCTAAATCTAACATGAACAATTTACACTGATATATGCTATTTGTATAATTTCACTCTAATTTTATTTTTATTATAGAGAAAAAGCTTGATGTGATTATAAACAATAAACAACCATGGCACAATATTTTTAGTCATATAACTTAACAGAATCGCCATAAATTGAATCTGCTGTAGTAAGAAAAATTTAACACAAATCATTTTTCATTAATTCTTGTGCTCCTTAAATAAAAAGTCATCTGACAGTTGACAAAATCAGTATTGATGAAAGTACTACAGGAAATCTATAGCAAATTAAGTGCCTCAGAAATCATCAATGTGTGTAATTTTTATCACTATCTATGATCTGCAGCGTGAATATAAGACAAGTGGTTGGGCTCAGTGTTTCTACTGAGATATAAATGCAGTTATTCTGATTATTGATATATTTTCCATGGCTTATTTGCATTTGTTCATGTTTGCCCTGAATGCCACCATTTTTCCTTGTCATTAGTCCTTTTCTTAAAATCTTTATAGTCCATAAGATGTCGATGAGTAAACAACTTGTCTCTTTCTCTTTTACCCAAACTACTACACCTTAGTTATTTACCAAAGTGTAGGCAGAGTGGGTTGGATAGGAGAAGAGATTTGGTGCCCATTAGCAATAGCTAACTGAGATCCAGAGAGTACAGAAGTGGGATTTATTCAGAAACAATAATAAAATTTACCAAGGCCAATCATTTTAAACATTTATGAGAAATTGTTTCTGGAGAGGACAGTTCTTACTCTTCCCTTCTCCATACTATACCCCAACTCTATCCCTTTCAGTACATGTGGACTGTACAACTTGGCCCAGGATGAAAAGAATTCATTCATATCCAAAAGATGATTTTAAGATTACTTTTTTAAAGTATATTATGTTCACCTCTTCATACATGCTGGGTATCGGTTAGGTTACAGGGACCTCTGTGGCTATGAAACACTGTAGATGCTTGACGTCTTGTATGAAATGGCATGACTTTTGCATATTACCTACACACAGTCCCCAATACACTTAAATCATTTTAGAATTACTTATAATACCTAATACAGTGTGAATATCATGCATATAGATGCTATATTGTAAAATTTGGGGAGTAATGGGAGAAAAATGCCTGTACATGCTCGGGACAGAGTCAGCCAGCAACTATCACAGGCCTAGCTATAAAGTGTATGTCCACAATATTATCTTAAAGATATTTCTGAACCATAGATCATTGTATCTTCAGAAATGAAGGGAAAAATGTATGCATTTAATTGAGTTAAACATTCCATAAGAAAAGCATTAAATTTTATATTGAATTAATTTCAGATTCAATATCAACATCTTTTTCTTAGTTGCTTTTCCCTCATTTCTGGGACAAATACCCAACACCTAGAATGAAGGAAGCAAAAGTTTATTTAGCTCACAGTCAGTGGAGGTTTCAGTCCATGCTCAGCTGGCTCCAAGGCAAAATGACCAATGACGAAGGGCAGCAGTTCTTGGCAGCAACAAAGAGCAGAAAGCAAAGGGAGTGGCTACAGCTCAGGCATCTAGCCAGGCTCTCTCCAAATCCTTACATTGTAACTCAGAGTATCTGGCCCAGAGCACTGACGCCCATAATTCCAGCACTGGGTCAAGAATCAGTCACAATCTCCAAAGCCACCACATGACTGCACAAGGTTTTGGGGGTCAACTAGACACAACCCATAGCAATCTTTAACTAAAACATATACAATCTTTAACAAACATGTATTGAATATATCTTACATTCTATATTCTTTGAAATGATTACAAATATTTTTTTAAATGTCCAAAATCCAAATATTTAAGCAAAAGACTTGAAAAACCTCATGTGTATTAGAGAGTTTAATAAGTCATATCATTTCTGTAATATGAGATGCACCAAGTAATTAAAACAGATGATCAAGTCAACAAAAAACTAACATGAAATGAATAAGAAAATGTTGTTTTAAAACAGAACAGCTCAGGGCCAGAGAGATGGTTCAGTGGAATAAGTACTTCCCTGGCAAACCCAAGGGCCTGAGTTCAATTCCTAGTTCCGCCAAACAAAATAGCTTTTTATATTTTAAGAATATTTCTATTATATGTATAATATTATTTTGCTTAATATTCACACATCATGGACAATTTTTCTTAAGTATCATTTGAAAGTTTTCCAGTGGTTAGAGGAAAGAATCCAATTTGTGACGTTAGGGTGAAATGAGACTTTCCTTTTACATGTCTTATACATCTTTAATATTTTACCAGAAGAACATTCTTATGCATTATTGTCTATAATTTTAAAAGTAGAAAAATGCCATTATCAACATTTCTTCCAAAATTATTCATTGCATGTACCTTTTGGTGACATTTTCCTAGATATAGAAGAGTATGGATCAAATACAAGGTAAACAGTGTACTGTTTTACAAATATTCATCACAATTTTTTTTGCCTAGTATTCAGCAGGAGCTTTTAGATTCTTCGTTCCCCAAAAAGCAAAGCGCCCCTGGAAAATTGCATTTCCTTAGAAACTGCACTACTCTTCGGTGTGAATTGTTTGATTTTACCCTATATACTGGCAACTAAATGCCTCCTTAATCATAACTCAGCACTTCTGAGAGATTGAAAATCTACTGGCAAGATATTTAAAATTTAATTTTTTCTTATTGTGAATTCCTCAAGAATTTTTGCCTAAAACTGGAATCAGGCTTTATAATTAACAATGTAACAATTTTAACTAATAACTTAATGTATCTTCAGATTGTATGAAATAATTGCATCTAATATTCATACATTGAAAAAAGTAACAAATGAAGACCTACTTAAGTGGCTATGGAAATTGAACAATCACACAAGTTAAGCTCCCCACTTAGGCTTAATTTATTAAAAGATGACACACAGTTTTTCAAACCAAGTTCAACCTCTTGAGTCTCTGTGAATTCCAGCATTATACTGCTTCTCTGGAAAAACTATTAAGATATAATATTTATTGAGTTATTGATACCAATAAGTTGTCTTTAAAATAATTTTTATTTCCACATAACAAATTAGCATAAAATGAGCGGCTTAAAACCACCCATCCTTATTGCATAAAGGTAGCTGGGGCTCAAGAGTCCAGTTGTGGCCTGGCTGAGTACTCTCCTTTGGAGTTCATTAGCAGTCATTGAGGTGATAGTCTGGTCATGCTCCCATCTAGCAGCTGAGCTGAGGATTAATCCATTCTATAGGTTATATACTTGGTAGATAAAATTATTTGATTTAATTTTGTTTGGCCCCTCTGTAGGGCCAGGCTTGGTGGTGCATGCCTGTAATCCCAGCACTCGAGAGATGCTGAGGAAGGAGGAGGATCGTTGGAAGTTAGAGACCAGCCTGGGCTACAAAGTGCATTCAAGGCCAGCCTGAATTGCACAGCCAGAGCCAGTCTCAAAAAATAATGAACAAAAGCAAGAAACCAAGCACGCAAGCAAGAAAGAGAATACAGGCATGAGATTGACGGCTTCAAGTTGCCTGTAAACCTGACCCTACTTTGTTAGTGGAAATGATCCAAAACTCCTACAGAACAGAATAATATCTAAACTCATCAGTTGTTCCTTAGCATGAAGTTTTCATTACATGTTTTCTTATGTCATTGAGACTTCAAGGGAACTACGAGGGCTATCGTCTTAGGTATAGTATCTTTTCTCTTTGAAGTATCATTTTGCATAGAAACAGGCCTCATAGGTGGGTCCTATATAAAGGAAAGGAAAGGAGGAGCCCTACGCTTGAGAAATATGAACTGGTCATCTTAGAGACTGCCAAGCAATCTTTACTACGGGCCCAAATGATTACCCATCACTGTTTTTCTTACATGGTAAACACGGTCATCCTTTTCTCAGCATCCACTCAGAGTCCCAAATCTCAACCTATGTGCCATATCTAGATGTGGTCCTTTATGTGATGTCTGCCCCTGCCCCTTATTTGCTGGTGGCGGCGGTGGTGGTGTTCTGAATCTGAGCCCGCTTATTATTCTCACCCTGTAGTTGTGTTCTTGCTGGTACGCTGACTCTGGAGACTTCCCCCTTGCTATTAGAAGAGAGCAAAGGCCAAGTTGTGAGTTAAGATGTAAGGGCTACCACACAAAATCATTTGTAAAAATTAAGCCCACTATAATAAACCTCTATCCCGATCTTGTCAAGTATTCTCCCAACAATTGAGATTCTGTCAACAAGATTCCCCTTCAATAGATGCTCCTAGTCAAGTAGCACACTTCCCATGCTTTGACTGGAGCCCTGTAAGCCCATAAGCAGAGGACACAACTAACACATACCTGATTTCCTGAACTGTAGACACACACACACACACACACACACACACACACCACACAGAGTAAAATATTCATTTTGAGCTGTTACATTTATGGTACACAGGAAAAATTAAAATAATATTGCATTTAGTATTTTCATTCTCTCACCAACCTTATTTGCTAAGGGCTGCAGCCATTTCTGTTTTACAATTTCAGTAACAAAGATACAGAGCACACTCAGTCACTTTCCCAAATTCTCCCAGGAAGTTATGACTGGTGGAATTTTGAGGTGGGAAAAAAGTGCTATCTTTTGACCACTTACCAAGGTCGATACTCTACGTTAACAGCAGCAAATGGATTAACAATAAAAAGCAAAAGCATTCATTTATGACATTTTACAGGCAACAGGAAGCTTAAGAGGTTAAGATCCTCAATGAAAAAAATGTGTGTATTTTTAGGGACAGTTGTAAAGAAGTACAGTGGACCCAACAGGATCTAAGCGTCTTTGCTTTCAATTGAGATACAATGTCCTAAACCAGCCATATTTTACTTACTCTATCTTCAGGATCTGCATTCTTCTCTGTCACACTATTCGGACTTTTTTAATATCATAAAAAGCATTAAGCTCTTTCTGCAAATTAATACCAATCCCCTATGGCTGCAGTTCCGTGAGGTTTAAGCATGATTCTTCCTCATTTTCTGAGTAGCAAGAAGGATCACTTTAAAATATTAATTACAAGTTATCTCTATTTTCCATCAGATTCTTCTCCATTAGGCAGTGAGGATTATTCACATATAGATTATTCAGATCACCTTGCTCCTTTTCTTTACCCTCCAGCTACCTGCCATTTTGTCATTTGTCTTCTCCCTTGGAAGCTTTCCAAGCTCCTGGAGAGGACAGGAGACTCAAACTGATCTTAATAGCAGCTCTTGTCAGTGCAGCTGTGAGGCATGCGTGAGTCACTATTGTCTGACATCTTTTTCATCTGTGAATTTCAATTATCCATAGCAACATCAGCTTCAAACCAAATAATGGAGAATTGAATTTTGAATATATACAGATGCACTGATTCTCAAATACCTAAGGCTGAGCTAATGCATTCATAAGCATGTAAAATTTCAAAACAAAAGCAAACATATAAATCAAAGAGAGTAGTTATTTTCTCCTGTTTTATCTCAATTCCTGTGGTATATACAGACTCACACACATATATAGTGATATTCTGATGGCAAAATGGACTTGTAATGTGTTCTTCCCCCCTCCAATAGCATTTGGAATTTTGGCTCAATCTCGGAATCATTACATAGTTTTAATGATATCCAAGAGTGTCATCCTCAAGCAGAAGCAAATATAATTGGAATTAAAATGCAATTTTTATTTTTATTATGTAATTTCTGAAGGAATTAATTTAACTATTATCACAGCAAATTTATGTCCTGTATTGACATGTAAAAATAACCAATGTGTTCAACTAATAACTTTTCTCTGATTCATTAATGTTATTTCCTTTGTGTAAATTTATGATGAACCAAAAGTATGTAAGTGAATTAAGCAGCAAATTGATGGACATGGGTCCAGAGAAATGGCTCAGTAGAATAAGTGCTTCCCTGGCAAGCACAAGGGTCTGAGTTCAATCCATGGTTCCACCAGAAAAAAAGAAAAAAAGAATTGACAAAGACATGAGAATTTTGTGGTTAGTTTCAGAACATAAGGCAAAATTTCCACCTTGTACAAAGACTAGAGAACGTTTTAATGTCTCTTTAAGAGATGAATTTCAAGTAGACAAAGTGAATCTTAATTTCATTCTTTTCTGCGCAAGTAATACTTTTCATAACTACTAAAGATTATTCTCAGATTGATTTTCTATAAATGAATTCAGTGAAAGAGAAGAAAAGAGTACAAGACAGGACCAGTGAGATGGCTCAGCAGATTAAGCCCCTTCTTTGGAAGGCTCAGAGACTGGGGTTCAATTTTCACTCTGCCGACTCTGCCTCTGCAGTGCTCTGAGCTAGCAAATGAGTCTGGGCACGGTGGCACATGCCTGTGATCCCAGCATTAGGAATGCTGGAAAAAAGAGCATCGCTATGAGTCGGAGCTGCATAGTGAGACTGTGTACCAAATACTTAAAATTAAAAGAAAAATTAGTATACAAGACAGGCTAATACTACATTAAAAATCTCACTATAGTATGAGTTATTTTATTTTTCATCTTTGGGCCTTTCATTTTTGTGTTTTCTATTTTCTAAAAAATGCATCTGACATATATTAATTATTAAACAAAAATATTTCTTCAAAAGGACACTATGATGATCAAGATGAACCAATCCTCAGTTATAATAGTAATAACCTGAATAATAATTAATTTCCTACAGGTGCTAAGAATATTGAGGCATTGAACTAAGGGTTACTTTACAAATATTATCTTATTTTTATTGTTTAATCTTTTATTTATTTATTTATTTATTTATTTGCTACAGGGTCTTTCTTTCTTTCTTTTTTTTTTTTTAAATTGGCAGAATCGGGGATTGAACTCAGGCCCTTGTGCTTGCCAGGGAAGTGCTTATTCTATTGAGCCATCTCCC
>NDGN011244407.1:0-15232 GCA_002564285.1 Tympanoctomys barrerae | reverse complement strand
CTACCAATTTGATTTGAAACTGTCTTATTGCTATTTGTTTCTCAATAAAATTATGGAAAAGAATTAAAATTAAAAAAATAAAATTACAATAAAGTTTCAATTGACTAAACAGACTGAATGAAACAGATTTTCAAATATTGGACAGACTTCTGGTCAGCAGAACAATTAATAGCATGTCTCATCAAATTTAAGTGTGCGATTTCATCTAAACTAAGATAGCTTAGGAAAATAGTGATACAAACTTTTAAGGAATACTGCATATTTGGTACTTTATTATACTTTTGATTCCAAAAATTTTCACCCTTTCTTGAGAAAATGTAAAAACTGGAAACTATGAAAATGTATTTCGTGGAAGTCTAAGAGTTGTGTTCTCATTTAAGCTGTTTCCACTTTTTTCTTTCTTCAAATTTTGAAGCTCTGTCTTTAAAACTGTTACATACCCAGAAGGGTTGGCAGAATTGGGACTGGAATAAAATAAGATAAGATTTGTAAAATCATCTTCATATATTTGAATAAGGTATGCTTCCCCCTCTCAAACTTACTCTGTATAATGGCTCTTATAGCAGTTGTTAACACCATAGTGTGAATATGAAGAAATGTGCTATCTTTCTGAGTAATATTTGCATTTTGGAGCTCATTTCTAATTGTGGAATGAAATAATCTGTTCCAGATAAAAGAATTTTAAGTTTAAGCCCAGAAATTATTTTTGAGCTCTATTTGATCACCTTTTTTTGGTAGCTTAAAGGGAAGACTCACAGAAAGTAGTTTTTCTTGAGAGAATACTCTCTTCCTGCCAATTTTGCTGTACAAAACTACATTGTTTTACATTATGTATGTTAATCAATGCACTTGGAGACTGTAAGAAGCTGGAAGGACTCTGAAGTTTATCTAATCCAATACTCTCATCCAGAGTTTTTAAAATAATAAATCTACAGCTGTCTTTAAGCTAATCTTTGATACAAAAAGCTCACTATTTCATTATGGTCTTTCCCATATGAATCTCCACAGGCTCCATGATTAGTGTCTGTCTCTGGTGTGTGTGTGTGTGTGTGTGTGTGTGTGTGTGTGTGTGTGTTTATACCTAGACATGCCCTTCTTCACAAGCCCAGAGGTAGAATTTTTAACGTGAACCTGTACAGTCACTCTCCATGAGTTATGTGCTGTAAGTTGTTTTCTTAAATAAAATTTCTTTAAGCAACTCATCATTTATAGATAAATCTCTTTATAGATCAGTATAAAGATGTGTATACACCAGGCTAGAGGTATAACTGCATGTATAAGTGTGTAAATATGGTCCATCAAGGAAAGAAGTTGATAGGGTCACCCAAGGAAAAGCTGAAAATCAGAATTTCATTAGACCAATGGTCTAATCAAGGAGCTAGAAAGTCACAGATCCATACAAGCAGATACACACCCATAGTAAAAGAAATTGCTTAAATCACCTAGTGCCACTTTTCAACAGATGAACATATTATCAAGTTTCCAAGCAATCATTCAAACAATTAAGATGTGCTAGATTTTTCTTTTTCTGTTACTAAACATGGCATTAAGTTCTGATTGTTGATGTGAATTAAATGACCCAAAGAGTGGAATAGAATTTATTCTTATTGGTAACAGACATCAAGTAGACTTTGGCATGATCTGCAAGGATTAACATTCCAAAGCTAGAGGCCACAAGTTACCCATGACATGATGGAATTTGAATTTTAATGAGTATATTTTATCTCAACTGATGTTGTCATGTAGAGTCATGATGTCACCTAAATGTAGTCAAGTCATAAAATGTGCCATATTCTCCTACTTAAACTGTGTGCATTTTACTAGGCTCTTGCATCCCATAATAAAGGCAAAGAGGAAATTCAAGTATATACATATCACTTTCTCTATGGTAAAAATAAACGTAGCCTGTTTTCATGAAGAGACCATAATTGGAAAACTCTGTAATAAAGAAAATATTATTTAGGATTTAGAATGAAGGGACCCAGAAAATAAAATACAAACTATATGTAAATATCTGAATCTTAAGCAGTTTAAAATTTATCTTCATCCTGAAATTTAATTTTCTGGGCATCTACAACTTGGCCATGATACTAGTTAAGAAAATCTGAGATACAAACAGTAGTGGCCCCTCTTCCTAAATTGGAGATAGTTGAGTTGGCAGTGAAGTGATATGCAAGTGATTTTGGTAAAGAAGCTTCAGCATAAGCCATTTGTTAATGTGCCAAATTCTCCAAAATTTGATGGATGGAAAATATTTGAGAATAGAAGTAGAAAACTATGATATAAACTAAAAGTAACCTTGCAAGTAATTACATGCCCATTTCTCTGGGTGATAAATTATACTTGCTCATGCTTTTTCTACTGTTTCTATGACTTATGTGAATATTGTAGGCAATCTTTTTCTTTCCATTCCTACTAGTAGTGTTACATCAAAGCCATACATGTCAGTTATGAATAGAACAATTTTAAGTATGATCTAGAGGCAGACCAGGTGGTGAGAAAGTGTAGCAGTTAAAAGATTAGATGGAAAAATAAGGGAGGAAGGTGAGTGGTAGGTGGGAGAGAATCACTGACAACCAATTCATGCCACTTGTGGTACAACTGTGAAAAATAAAAATCAAATGTGATCAGGGAGATAGGTCTGCTGCAAATGGGGAAGGGACCAGAGATAAGAGAATTGGGGTGAAAGTGGGAGGGAGAGTTCTTAGGAGAAGAATTAGGATGTGTCACATAAATGTACCAAATGTCACAGTGAACATAGTCATCATATCACAAATGTTCTAATAACTAAATGGAAATAAAAATTACCACAGGAAAAGGAACCAAGGTAGTGATAAAGAAGATAGGTAAAGACTAACTATCACATGTCATAAAGGCAGAGAATGGCTTTTTGATGATCTAAGTATCCCTTCCTTTGCCGAGTATCCTAGGGCCTCTATTGGCAGGCATCTGTGGCCATCCATTCATGACTGCTGTGGGGGGTGAACATCATAAGTTTCCCTATATTACATTTACTATGATTTTGTAAAATGAAATGTACTGTCACTAATTTTTACTTTTAAAAAGTTTTTAACCAAAGAACATAAATTAAAAAGTGATCAAAATTATAATTGAAATCAATGAATTTTTTTAAAAATTATAATTGATAAAGAGAAGACACAAGCTCCTGTGGGAGTTTAGCCCCCTGGACAACTTAGCAAAACCTTTTCTCAGAAAAAAAAAAATTTTAATGGAGAAGGTGCAGCTCACTGTGAATATCTTGGATCTAGTACCTAGTACTCACTTTCCCCTCAAAATTTTTAAACAGGTCAATGGCAAAATAATACAACAGATATTCATGTAGCAGCTGGATATCATAAAGTAATCTCTTTAGTCAACACACAAATAGTGCCATTGGTCCAATAGTGACATAAAAATATGAACCTGGACAAGTGCAAGCGAACCAGGAGTCAAGAGATACAATGTAAATGAAGGGATTATACATAATAGATTATTTATAATAAGAGGATATAAAGCTTTTTCAAATAAGAGATAAGAGATTATAAAGCCTCTAACCAAAACAATGATGATTAGAATAAAAAGAGGAAAGGCTAAGATAAAAATTGATAATAAAGATATGATGACTAGGATTGGAAATTAGTTGGATGTAGGAAGCAGCAAAGGGAAAGAAATCAACTATAAATGAAACATTTTAACCTTACTCAAGAGGACAATATTCTTCTTTGTGGTCTTAAATATGATGAATTGTTTTTAGATGAATTATTATGGATGTATCTTTAGGATATTTATAGAAAAAGATTCCAGAGCATAGAGTATGAAATGTGTGTGTTATGTCTAGATGTAGTCACACATAAATGAGAATTTCAGTGAAGAAATAGGAAGAAAGAAAGGAAGAGGATATTAAGAAGGATCAGCCAAAGAAGTAAGAACACCATCAGCAATATAGCAAGAGAATTCATACTGGGTTGACACTGTAGGCAATAAAGAGAAGATGGAGACAGAGCTTGTGAGTAAAAAAGGAAAGATACTACAGAGACTCTTAAAAGAAATAAATAAAAAACAGCTCCTAAGAGAATCAGATATGGTCCAATTCACCACACTCCTTCTAAAAGGAGCTAGAAGCCAAAATCTGACCTCTCTTACATGAAGATCTCCACTGCTGGGAGGAAGTGCAGCAGTGGAACACTGGGACTCTTGAAAAGGGCAGGAAATGTTCTTCAAAACTATGTTATATCAGAAAATCTAAAGAACCAAGAACTAGTGGTATAGAGAGGTCCCTAAAGGTGCAGATATTGGGTGCATGTGTGAGAGCTATCCATCTACCAGGGCTTGAGGAAAGCCCAGTCATAGAGCTGTGGGACTCTACAGACTAATGGACAGTGATAATGACAAGATAGAGTACAAATATTAAAGGACATGGGATTCTAGGAAGATTCCAAAACAGAGATTCAAGTACAGAAAAGAAAGTAGGGAGGCAGCAATAGGGCAATTATTAGAAGTTGGAATAAATTCAAGGTTAAAAAAAGCAACAAGATGACTAACTGCTTAGTTTTAGACTATAGGCCTGGAAGTTCCAAAATAGCTGCTTGAGATCAGGATGGTTTCTGGAATCTGGGGCAAGTGTAAACCTTCAGGAGCTTCTAGTGGCAACTGTTATGAAGACTTCTTATATGGAAACAACTGAACTTGACAATGATAGCGCATGAGGAAGTGAAAAGAATTAAGATATGTTGTGTACATGTACCAAATCCCCACGGTGAATGTTATCAGTGTGTATGCAAAAGTGTATAATAAAAAAGAGACAGAACGAAAAGCCCAGGAGTGCTTTTAGGAAGAGCAGCTTCAACCAAAATGTGTGGGATCTTGTACAAGAGCACAAAGCACAGCATCAAATAGTAAATGAAAACTATATAATGATTGCAAATAACTAACTGTGATGGATTTTTGCTATAGGGATGAGGGTAAGAAAGTTGGAGGAAAATTGCCAGCTCCAGAGAGTTTTCTCTTTGCAGTTTTTAGTAATGGAAATAAAAATATCTCTAAGCAGAGAGAAAGAGCCAATGGTGGGGGAAGTCTTTCATGAAGCTACTGGAGCTAAAGGAGAAAGGAAGAGAAAGGTAAGGAACATTCAAATGGCACCTGGGCCAAAGGTTGACTGAAGCTGCAACTTCTTGAAGAGGCTCAGGCCACAAGAGTATTGTACAGAGGGCCCAAGGCTCTGCATTTTAGTCTTTATTGCCCCTGTGTCGTTTTGTCTGGGTCTCCTTTGCTTAGGAAGAAGAGAAATGGCCTAGATCGCTCCATCTTAGAGCTGAACATGTACAATATAGACACATAGAAGGGAAGGAGAATTGTTAGAGAAATAAGATTTAATCTGCTTTAGTATCCTCAGTAATTCACAAAGCAACTGATCCAATGAGGGTAATGAGGGGTCATGTAGGATACTGGGACCAGTGAGAATTAGCTACAGGCCTGCTCAAACAGAGACGACAGGGGAGACTGCCAAGCACACTGCTTGAAATTTTTGCCAGTTCTAAATTAGCCACTTACAGATTGGAGGATCTCAGAGAAACCACTTTATCTCACTAAACTTCTTTCCTCACCTGGAACATGGGAGGAATACTTCCTTGTGATTTTCATAAGTAAAGGATAAGTGAGGAATATGTGTAGCTCTTAGCATACTGCCAGAACTATCCACATGCTCAAACAAGCTCATTATAGTTGAAATAAATAAGAAGATATAGCTGAGGAAAAAGAAAGGAGTTCCATAGTAATTCCAACCACTAGAATTTCATAACTTCTCCTTATATTGCCATTTTCCTGGAGGGACAATGGATTAAAGCAGTTAGTGAAAAGGATCCATAGCATGGGGAAGAAAAGGAAATTAAAAGCCTCCTGGTGGGCAGCGAGGTACCTGGAGGCAAAAGGGAGCAGGTAGAAAAAATAAGGCAAAGCCTGCCTAAGGAACCGGAGAAAGATGACAGCTCAAAAGCTCAAGGCCCAGAGCACCCAAGTCTCTGTTCCAAAGGGATTTGGATTGGTCAAGGGGATTAGAAGACGTCTACACAGGGGCTTGTGGATTAGTTAGCACAGTTGTTTAAGCGCCTGCTTGGGCAAACCCAGTCAGGCACAGGGGACCACAGTTTGATCCCCAGCTCCACATGTCTTACCAGACCTACCTTTAAGGTAGCCTGAGCCAGAACAAAAAAAAAAATTAAATGTCTATACAAATTTCACAGGTGAGGCAAGTTGTTAGGAAATAGTTTGTCTCTTAACTATTCTATCTTGTGCAAAATTACAGTTCACTCTTCCCCAAATAACTTCCTATATTTTAAAACTTATTTTAGAATCTTCTTTAGAAAAGAATATTTGGTGATGTAACTTGGAAAAATTAAAATAAGATGATAACTTCAAAGTATAGAATGAGAGTAGTACAAAATATCTGGGTTTTGTGAGCAAAGTGGGTATGTAAAAACTTACCATTAAAGTCTAAAAAATGTAATTGTAGCTTGGTAGTGCAATTAAATATGTATACTGTGGTCTTTTTGACAATTGAATTCATCCCCTTACAAAGGCTTCAGAAGTTCCATCACAGAAACATGGATGATGTTTTGATCTAGTTATTACTCTTAAGTGTTCAGAGAACTGTCCCTATTTTCTAATTAACACTTTTACAGATAAAAAGCCATGTATTAAATCAATCTGAATGATGGTTGTTTGTGAATCCCACAAGATAAGGCAATTTGCATGTTCACTTTGTACTTACAAACTAAATCTGCACATCTCCAAAGCAGCCCCTTATGATGTAAACCTTTGTGAGTATTTGTAACTTGAAAGAAAGCTTGGCCTACCACAGAAGCAGGGCCAATTATCTAAAGGGCTTCGTTACCAAATATGATTAAGATACAACGATTTGTGGCTGTTGTTTTATATGATTTGCTGTGGAATTTAAGGCAACAGCTCTTAAAACATCCAGGATTATAGATTATTACCTTTTAATAGGGGACTAATACAACTCATTTCCCCCACGAGTTAACTGCTTTCAAAAGTAGCCAGTTGCCACTCACTTGGGGTAAAGTTCCTTTGATATGAATTAAATTGCTTGCTGATGAAATGCACCTTTCAGCAACCTGTTTGAGTTTCAGCTGATGCTGTAGCCCACGCCGTGATGTGAATTCCAGCATTGGTGCTAAATCACAGTGGTGATTTATTATTGGATTTTCCGTCCTGATGAGTCAGCGCTGTAAGATGTTTACCAAATTAGACTTTCAAGAACAATGGCATTTCTCTCATTCAATAGAAATCTGTGTTGCCAATGCAGGCTATTATTTCCATATGGTTATGGTGTGGTGTGTTCGCACTTGAGGCTCTCATCAGATAGGGTTTCTTTGCTTTCACAGGATCTGTCATTAGTCTTTGCATGGTCAATCAACTTTGAAAGCTTTGTGTAAAATCCTTGGTCTCCATCATGTAAAAACAGTTCCTTTATCTCTTCTAAGCAGTTCAACCTGTGTTTTACTTTGCCAATTAAGTCAAGAAGTGGCAAATATCATGTGGACCTGTGAAAAATAGTATTTAATTTTTCTTCTTTTATTTGAAAGAAAATTAAACAGCAATGCTAGTATCTACTGATTTCTTGTGAAAGGTGAGGGACACTGTAAAGGTAAGATGTGGAAAGTGCCACTAGACAGTGGGTGAGATGCTAACAACTTGGCAGCAAATTTTGCTGGGAAAAGCAGAGAGATTTTTTCGCCATTCATCACGCGTTTGTTGTTCTTCCCTCCTACAAGGTGCTGCTACACTGTTACGCATTTGAGCAGAAGGGTACACATGAAATCCTTGTCTTCGTGAAGCTTACTTTCTAGAGAAGAATATGACCATAAAACAAAGTCAATGGATACGTAAAGTCATGCCAAATGAAATTTTCTGGAAGTTCTAGATACCTCCACTAAAATAAAAGTACTTTAAATTTTAGCAAGAGCAAGCAAACTAGGGCCTGCTTTTTCCAAGATCAGTTTTGAGCTCATTTGAATACAAGCTTCTTTTGTAACACATCTTTCATACAGCAACTGCCTCTTGGAAGCCCACAAAGGGTTTTCAGTTATAAATACAAGCTAATCACCATAGAACTTTAGATTCTGAATCTAAACTGAACTGATCAGTGTGCATCGTTGACTATTCTGGATGTGTTTAGTGTGATCCAGTTCAGAGACAGAGCTACTACGCAACCTTCAGGGGCCTCATCTATCACTGTTTTTAGGTAATTAACAAAATCGTACTGTTTTCATTATTATGCAAGGATTATAATGAAATCAAATACAGACCAACAAAACATATTAGCAACCCAAACCCTAAATCAACAAATCTCAGCATTTGGTGTTTGTTCTTACTGCAGCACACATGGCAGATGAAGTAGGTCACCATTCATCAAGCGTTTTTTGCTCTTCCCTCCTACAAGATGCTGCTACACTGTCACACATTTGAGCGGAAGGGTACACACGAAATCCTTGTCCTCATGAAGCTTACTTTCTAGAAAAGTAAAACACACGTGGCATGTAGATTCATGGAGGTTTAAGGATTTGTGCAACCCAGGGACATTGACTATAACCCCATCCCTTCTCATTCATTCAAGAATGCACACGGGGATATCAGTAACTGAGAACAGAATCAGGATAGGAATAGCCCTGAATCCTTTGATCTAACTTAATGTTAAGTAAATCATGTGTACAATGATTGTTCATCACAAATTTCTTAAAAATGTCTCCCAATGAATCACAACAAATGTATGTGCCAAAATAGGGCACTGAGAACCACTGACCCATTCTGGTTGGCTACTAAGTTTAGATAATCATATGTGCTCTGAATTTTCAGAAATTCATTATGTAGTTAAATACCAACAACCAAAGCCAAGGAGTGCCATAATTTGAACATTTCATTGGCTTTATTGTTACTCTCTGACATGGCTTCCATTTTCTCTTTCATATTGTAGTTTGGTGGTGCAATGGGAGAGAGCAGGCTGGCTCTCCATAATGCAGGTAGTTCCTTTTCTCCGCAGCAGCCATGGTGTCTTTCAGACCTCCACTGACAAGGTGTTGATCTGCGGAAGTAGTTAGCTCAGGTCGAGTGTTCTTGCAGCCAGCCTGTGAGCGCTCACTTCAATGGAAAGTCCTGTGGTCCCTGCCAACAACTCTGGTCCACAGATGTCTCCGGATGCAGCCCCACCCTTGCTTGGTTGCTGCAGTGAGATTTGCAAATGATCTGCGCACCAGAGTCATAATCAACCTTAAGGGGAACTTCTACGAAAGGTAGGGAACATGCTGGCTTCAGAAAAGTGCTTTTTAATGTTTGATATACTCCAACAACTTTTGAGAAAGAATTCCTTTATTTTTGATTCAGGTGGGACATTTTGTTCTTTCTGTGGATGAGTTCTTTGCTCATTTTAGGGGGAGTAAATGTGGTGGTACATACCCTAAGTTTAACCATAAATTCTTTTGAAAGTGCAAACTGAAAGCACACTTTTCTTCTCATTAAATTCCATTATACCAAAGGAAAGATCTAAGTAGAACTGTAACAGGATCTAAGCAGAGCAGTAAACCAAAAGTACAGGACCGCCTTGTAAACAGTACAACAGAAGAAGACCGGGGAAGGTCTGCCTCTACTCCCTGCCTCAGCATGCGGTCGCTACGGGAAGGCAGCTGTACATATCAGCCCACTTGCTTCCACATAACAGCATTACTATAGAGTCTGTAGATTTTACTGTTATCATTTTATTATTATTATTATTATTATTATTATCATCATTGTGAAACTGGAAACAAGTTCAACAGAAAATTAAATCATTAAATATCATGTCTCTAAAATGATTGACAGACCATAGAGAATACATGAAAACTTGTTGAATTAGAATTTCATGGCCATTAAGAAAAAATCTATAACTTAAAGGTAGATTTTAAAACTTCAAGCAGAGGAAAGAAAACATGAGAGGAAGAAGAAAAGTAAACAAAGAGAAAAGAACATGAACATAGGTTGGAAGGAGCAAGAACTGAACAAGAAGGAAAAAAGGGAGGGAGGAGAGGAACAATGGAAGAAGAAAGGATCTGAGAGAGATAAGAGAATAGTGGAAAATGTGGAATATAAAAATACCAATATATAGATTTAAACATTGCACTTCCAGAGAGGGTCAGCAAAATTATAGAAAGACAGGTGTCTCTGCGATTGTGATACATTGGTAAAATTCACTGTCAAATGAGCTTCAGAGCCTCACTTCTACCTGCATGACACAGAGCCACGCTGTCATTGCACTGAGCCACACTCCAAAACATGCCAGAATAAGCACACGATGATGAAGGACTAGGGGATTCTCCTGTCTTGTGCTCTTCTCTTCCAGCTTTCAAGCATAGAAATTACAAATTTATATTTTTATGGTATTGATATGCGCCTTTATATGCACCGACTAGTTTTAAGAACATGCCACTATTTTATAAGAAAAACACTCTTAAAGCATGATAAAGACTCAATCATTTTATGCAGAAATTGTTTAAAGACCAAATATTCACATTCAGTCCATGAGCTTAAGAATTAGAAGGAAACAATATGTTTTAAAATGATGTAGAATTAGAAAAAAATGAAATGATTTGTATAAAATCTATTATCCACATTTTAGAACAGCCTAGGGTAATGAAGAAGGCATAAATCTAAACATATTTGATATTTCTTTTGCAGTGTAGATACATAACAAGTAACCCAACACCTACACTTTAGAGTAAATATATTATAAGAGCATATGATTTATGAAATTAATATTTACAAAATGACATGCCATATCTGAATGTCTACAAAAGCAAATTGTCCTATTAGTTACAAACTTATTTCATACTGAAAAATCTTTGTTTCCACTGTAAATGATTTTCTTAATGAAGACAACATTAAAGAAAACTTTTCCATCTCCATCATGTCAGTTTATGCTGACCACATGGTTAGAAATTAAGATTTCTAAGATCTTTCTCTGACACATATACAGATTTCTATTTCTATAAGTATAAATTATTTATTCTTTTGGTTCTCCATTCATCAATCTGTAAATGGAGAAAATATAGAAAATGCATGTATTATGGATTTGCTTGTCTGCACTCCATTATGGAGCAATCCTTGCCCACATTTAAAGATTTATTTAAAGAGAGTTTAAATATAAACAGATTCATATGCACGTGCATATATAATGGAAGAAAGAAAATGGAGAAAATGCTATGGAATTTCCTTTCTAGTTTTTATATAAAACACCCCTTCCTACATGTATATTTTTGACGCATTCATTCCTAAACAGATATTCTTTTTTACCTCTTATCAGGGTAAAACACTGACAACAGATAATACTGTATTTATAATATTCTTAAATTTTTTTCTGGCTGTTTGTTCTTGCTTAGCCACAAAGTTACTAGTGTATCCACATGTTGGCAGCTCACTCTTTCCAGAAGAGCAAAGTCTAAATTTGCTAAGAAAGTATGAATTTAAATGAAGGTTGTTGCTACTATGTGTACGTGCCCTTGATCCAGACTTCAGGGTGGCAAGGAGGGAAAGAAGACAGTGACGCTTTTCCTCCTCTTACCTGGAGTGTTAATGCATCTTCGTGCAACTTACTCATCTCCAAAATTTAAACGTTGTTGTAGATCCTCTGAAGTTTACCTAGTGTCATTGCTCTTTTGTGATAGTCTTTGCTATGAGTACTTATTAGTTTTGCCAAAAAGTCCCCATTATTCCTCTTCATTAAAGGACAACAACCTGTGAGCGTTAGTTCTACATCAGCCCTTCGTTTCCTTAAGAAAAATCATCCTTCTTTCCTTCTGTTTGAGAACACTTCCAATATCATTCTTCCAGCACGAAAGACAATGAAGGCAGTTCCCATCCTGTCTGGCTTTGCTTGCTCGTCTTGCCGTCCACTTCGATCTTTGAGTGGGCGCTGCTCCTTTGAGTCCTGACAAGTGTGGATTAAGACAGCAGAATATGTGAGTCTCTCGGTCACACTTTGCCAAATCTACCCTGAGATTCAACCAAACGTTCTCACCAGTTTAGAAGAATTATTCCCTTGCTAAGCAAAGTCTTACTATCCCGTTAAGAGACTCCTTTTCTTTTAAACTTAAACACAAACCACAGCCAGTTAGCAGACGTGATGTTTTCCTGTGCATGTCAAGACGCTGGGTTCCCCGCTGCTTCTCCGAAGGACATCGCGGCACTGGCATCCTGCGAAGTTCCTGAGCAAAGTGGCAGAGTCCCTAAACATCCTACCTTCTTTTAACAGACACTGGAACCAAACACCAAAACCAGTACAATTCTCACAGCCTTCTCAGGAGATAGTAATAGAATTGTAAGCAGGTGGGACACAACTTTGGAGATTCACTGAGTTGCCCAGTGTCACTTAAATGGGGAAAGTAACTGAGTCGCTGCCGCGCCGATCTGTCATCGATAGAGCCGTAGATCAGATGGCAATGTCACCATTTGCCGCATAGCTACTCTTTTCTGCTGCTCAAATGTACCAAATGAAGGGCCTATTTGCTGACTTGAACTTCACAGTTGAGGTCGACTGATGATGCGGTGCAGAGAAGCCTGTTCTCTTCCTCTGCTCACGAAGAAACACCGCCAACCTTCACCTTTAAATAGCTATATATTTAATTACGTGATATTCAGAAATAAAGTTCAGTCACAGTTCACTACTAACATGTACCTTCCTAAGAAAGAGATAGGGATTCAGCAATGGAAAAAAAAAAAAAAAAAAGGCGGCTACCGTGCCAGATTGTAACATATTAAAAAGCATTTATTTAAAGTCAAATTATAATAAATTAAGCTAGACTATAACAAAAATACAGTAAATTTTTAAAAGGCGATATTATTTTTCTATTTCACCATAAAACCTTCAGAAGTTAAGGATTAACTTAAGGAAACAAAATAAAAGCTGAATGCAAAGAGGGTACAGTAGCTACTTTCTTGAAAACAAAACAATCTTTTTGTTCCTGTCATTTGTCTGAATTCTTCCTCCGGGTAAGCTGGACAGCTGGACTGGTAGGTTTTTTAGTCATGGGTTGTAAGCCCCACCTGGCTAGATTTGTTTAGCAGACAGCTGGCAGAATTAAATAAAAAGAATGGGCCACAAAATGCTTCCCCCCCCCAAAGGCTGAGAAAATACTTTTTAGATGTTTTAGCCTTTTAGAGTTTATAGTTTTCTCTCTAGTTTTTTGTGCTTGTTTGTTTGTTTGCTCATATTCACATACTATTTTATGTGAGTAATACTATGAATATTTTCTCTCAATTATAGCACCATAGCCAAAATAACGATGCACATAAATGTAAACATCAAATATGTACATCTTGAAAGGCTTTTCTTTTTAGTTAGAAACACCAATTTGCAGTTTATAAGCCCCCAAGAATGACATCAGTTTTAAATTACCATTTTTTTTATTTCTGCATTTTCTTTGCTATTTTTAAAGCCAATAAAATAGATTTTCTTCATCTGGAATGTTCTTTCTCACTTAAAGATAAGAAGGAGCCTAAATTGTGGGAATGGCATCCTTCTGCATCTGTTTCTCTCACAACCTATCAAATATCTAAATTTTGGCATGACTGCTGACTCCGACAGGGGGATGACATAAACCAGCTTTGTGGTTACATGTTTCACTTTTAATCTCATGGAAATAAAAATCAGCACTGAAATGTCCCTTTACATGTGACAATTTGGGACTCTTTTCCAAAAGCCCAGGCAGAGGGGCGTTAACCTGGTTAGGCTTAACGCACAGCATATGCAGCAGGGTTGAGCATTTCTGTACTGCAGACACAAGGCAAACCTGCCTTCAGTAGAGATCCGCTCCCCTGTGAAGCAGAAGCTTCAAGCAACGGGGCCCACATAAATCCGGCGTAGCAAGAGACCAAAGCACAGAAATACATGGAAGAATGAGGAGGTAGAGGAGCTTGCTTAGTAACCACACAGCTGTGTGCTTTGTCTCTTTTCATGGATGTAGTATGACTAGGAGAGTATTTCAAATGCCATGGGCTCACTACAGAGTATGGGGAGAGTCTAGGCTTTTCATTAAACAGTAAATGTAGTATAGGAGGAAACACAAAACCAAGATGGTTCGGATATGATCTTCATTGGAGGAGGTCCATGAAAATGGGGTGCAACTGCTTATACGTGAGCAAGAGGGAGGGGCATGCTTATGTTAGAGAGAGCATGAGAGAGCAGCATTAACACTAGCAGTCCAGCTAGCACCTATGTGATAATGATGAATGAACACTATGGCAAATATGAAACTACTCAGAGGTTCCAATCTATTTCTATAGTGCATAGAAATGTACTGATATTAAGGACTAGGCCAGGGAAACACTCCTTAATTCATTACCTAATACTTGCTTTCTAGAGCAAAAGACTGCTTGGCCCCGCTCCACACAGCCTATACACTGTTCTGTGCAGTGTAGACTTTATGGAGCCAGGCATGATCTGTTCAGCGCAGAGGCCCGATCTCCCTAAAGCACTGATATCAATATCATACATTTCAAATACAAGGGAGGCCTGGGAAGGCTTAATCCCCCGAGCCCAAGTAAACCGAGTATAATCTCTAGGGAGGCTGCTGGCATAGAGAAAAAGACAGTGTTACTGTATATGCTTTCACATGGTTAGCAAAATGGGTCCCCATCAAAGACTAGGAAAACAGACATGGTGAGAAAGGAGTGAGGTCACTCTAGGTTTCTGTCTGACCCTTAAAGACAATTCAATCCTGGCTGTCATCTGACAGTGTTGTATTTAATTTGATAGATACAATTACATCTCTCTAGCCAGATAATTACAATACAGTGCATCTTCTATGTAGTGGTGGCTTAGCAGAATCAAAAGCTATAAAATCCTTTTGTGTGTGTTATAGGCCTTGCTTTTTCTTCCTTAATACAGATTTCCTCTTGCCTTCTCCCCCAGCCCAAGGAAAGTAAACAAAAAGAGTTCCACTCAAATTGAACGTTTTCATTCTGAATTATTTTGTAAATGTTTCATACAAATCCATCAGGTCTGTCCTAGACTGAATTGCATCACAGCCACATCCTTTACTAAAGAAAACTTGATTCTTGTTTACTTTTTTCTGGAAAGAGAGTCACAATGCATTTTAATAGGATAACCCCCTACTGTTATAATAACCCCCCCCTTTTGGACAGGGGAGCTTTGAAATTCATAAATAAGGAGTAAGCCTGATTTTTTTTT
>NDGN011244251.1:0-10570 GCA_002564285.1 Tympanoctomys barrerae | reverse complement strand
GGCTCGCTTCCCACCTCCTTCTCCTGCAGTGAACCCACACCAGCTCCTTACTGTCCCTGGGGACATGGCAACAGGACCACAGCACTGGCCACCTCCGGCCCTGTGCTTGAATCACAGCAGTTTGGTGTTCGCTGACCATTTTGCGGGATTATAATCACTTAATTAGTTTGTGCCTAGGAGGAAGAGATGCTTTATTTAGGACAGTGAAAATGCTCAAGTCTTCCATTTGATGGCATTAGGTGGGTGCCGCCTGCACCCCTAATCCACTTAGCTCAGGGATCACAGGGCCAGCTCAGTGCAAGATGCAACATTGTACAGAGACCAGCAGGGACATGATAGATAGGAGAAGGAGGGAAACAACATCAGGATCTCAGGGAAAATTCCAGAACATTTTATACTCCTCTTGGGACAGAGTCATGGATATGTGTTCCTGGGCCCCAGCTGGAGTATAGGTCAGTTTGTCAGCTGACCAACAGCCCTATAACACCAGGCTGTTCCTGCACAAGAGAGAGAGCTGGGCAGCCAGAACGCCACTCCTGGTTGTGGTGTGCAGCCCAGCTGCAGACCTGGCAGTCCCGTGGCACTACAGTGGCGTGATTAGGTGTCCCTTTGGCTAGGCCAACCAAGTTTCTCAGGATTGTTCCCTCCCCTGTGGCTTGCTCAGTGGGTTGTACCAGGGCTGTGGATGGTAGAGAGATGCAGCAGCCACCTCACCCCAAGTGTGTTGTCCCTTTCCTGCCTGCTGGCCCACGCTGCACTGCCCCCCCCCCGCCCACTCCAGGCTGCTTTGTCAGGGACTCCTCACTGGGTGCATGTGTGTGTTCCATTTTAGAGAGCCCAATATCCACAGGACATCTTTGCCACAAAGGTCAAAAGCAACAAGGAGGGACATGAGTGTCAATCCTTCTGAGGCGGGGGGCTCCAGCTAAGGCTGGTGGGCTCCGCATTGCTCTTGGTCTCCCCCACTTTACACCCCTCTTCCTTCCCCTAGATGCCTGCCCTCTGGGCCCACACTTGAGCACACACAATACAACAGCCCCATAACGCCTGCTTCACCAGCCAGAGGTCAACAGCATGAGTCCTCATCCACATCTGTAGAGCCTGCTGAGTCTGTGTTTGAACCTGCCTGATTTTGGTGCTCTTCAGGGTTGTGGAAGGATTTCTTTTCTCCCCAGATGAAGCACAGGAACAAGAGGCAGGTGGCTCTGGTTGGATGAAGGGCAGGTCTGGTAGCTCCTGTATTCACCCCGCCTCCCTAGGTGGCATCTTTGCAAACTGTGGTAGATCAGGAATCTTCAAGCTGTGGTGCAAGGGAACCAGGGAGAATTCCAGGGATGGAGATCCCCAGGCTGTCCCTCAGATCCTGCCGTCAGAGTCTTACAGACTACATCCCAAGGTGATAGTTTTTCAAAGCACTAGCTTTTCTGGCTTCCTGGTGATGTTTCTTGTCATGACCTGGATGATGGCTGTGTAACGTATTTGGCTTGTAAGAAGACATCAGGTTGTATGCTTGGGATCTATGTCTCTTCCTGTAGGAGTGTAATAGTATAATGCACCCTCGCCCTCCCTCCCATGGTCCAGCCACCAGCCAGAGCTGAGAACCACTGGACTGGATGGCTCTTTGGGACCCAGGGGCACAGCGATCACATCTCATGAGAAGAATGAGCCCTTGCCTGCCAACTGGAGTGGTTTGTGGGGCTGCAGGGGGATGGAGGAGCCTGGTCAGAGGAAAAGCCTGGTTAGAGGAACACATGGGAGCCAGGTCAGGAAAAGCCTGGAAGCCAAACAGGAAGCAGGAAACGCCACCTGGCCAGCAGGACTTTGTTTTGAGGAGCAATAGGAGGATGTGTACAGATGTTGAAAAGATTGATTGACCAAAGTGTCATTGCAACTGTAAAAGCATGTTGCCCATCACAGGAAGCTGCTCACAACCTGTGCTGCTTAAAATGCTGGCTGGTGGACAACAGAAGAGAGGTGTGGGGCTGGGAATGGGGGCTTAACCTTCCCTAGGAGCCAAGGTGGGCTTTTCAACCTTAGTCTCTTTCTAAAGGTACCTGCGGTCCTTACACACTGCTGTGAGTGCACTTAAGTGAGAAGAAAAAAGGAAGGTCTACCGGTTGTTCCATTTTGAAGACCAAGTATTTTCCTTCAAAGCAGGCTGCCCTGGGCATATGAAGGCTGCATGTTAATAATACAGAGAGATCTGCACGGACAGGTCCATGTCAGAGACGGGGTCTTCAGAGCTGAGCTAGCAGGGACTCTCAGCTGTGGGTTTGGACCTGGGGGCAGATGGCACACAATTGGACTGAGTGACAGTTATCGGCACAGGCTGCATCCCCAACCCGGTGAGTCCAAACTCTACAGGTGATTTCAATCCACTGCCTAAATGCCGCCACCTCTTTTCCTGCATCCCCGAGGGTAGGGTGGTCACGGCCTCTCTTGGTAGCACCTTTTCTGAGTTCTACAATTGTGACTTTTTGTCTCCTACTCTCACCCCTCAAATGACAACCCCAAAGACTAGAACTCTCTGGCTTTATCCCTGGGAACAGTGGTTAAAGAAGTCAGTCACAGGTATTGTCACACTTCTTCCTAAGTCCAGCGTTCCGTGTTTATTTGCTGCATGAAATTGAACTCTTTCTTACTCTGTGTCTGTGACTACACCCCAAACTGTTTTTAAAATTAATTTCATTGACTAATAAATAAAATCCACAGAAAGTATACATATGCATGGAGATACTATGTGATATTTCCATACGGGTAGACACTGATCAGGTTAACTATCTGTCTCCTCAAACATTTTTTCTTTTTTGTGTGTGGTTTTTTTTTTAGTATATATGTATAGCAATAATGATTATATTTATCATGAGGACTTCTTAATATGGAAAAAGCATTAAAAATCTCCTCTAATAACATTTTTTCCCCCTTAAACTAGGAATTAGACACAGGGCCTTCGTACTGGGCTATGTCCTGAGCTCTTTTTATTATTATTATCATCCTTAATTTTGAGACTGGGTCTCACTAAGTTACCCGTATTAGGATCAAACTTGAAATTCTCCTGCCTGGGTTTCCCCAAGTGCTGGGATTACATGAACGTGCCATCATTCCTGGATTTAAATGGTTCACAGTCACCATTCATAGGCTCTAGTCACCCTCCTGCGCAGCCGTACACTGGAACATCTTACTCCACCTGACTGGAACTTAGTACCCACTAATCACCTTTCCCCGTGGCTGCCTTCCCTGGTCTCTTCCTAGCCTCTGGTAACTGCCTTCGTGCTCTCCGTTTCTGTGAGAGCTGCTCCCTTGCATTCCCTGTGAGTGGGATCATGCAGTATTTGTCTTCCCGTTCCTGGCTTATTTCACTTAACATGATGACCTCAGTTCCATCCATGTTGTTGTAAATGATGAGACTCACCCTCTTCATGGCTGCATTGTACTCCATCATGTCTGTGGACCACATTTTCTCTATCGACTCATCAGGTGGTGGACGTTAGGTTGTTTCTATTTGTTGACTGTTGTGAACAGTGCTGCTATGAACGTGGTGCAGGTGTCCCTGTGACAGCCTAATTTCATTTCCGTCAGTCACATACCCAGGAGTGGGGTGACTGAGTCATCTGATTGTTCTGGTTGTGTTATTTCGGGCACCTCCACTCTGCATCCCATTGGGGCAGTGACATCCAGCAGGGAGTGGTCTCGCGCCTCTACACTCTTGCTAGCACCCTTTCTTCCTGGAGGAAGGTTGTGCGTGCCAGGTCTGCTTTGCATTTCTCTGGTGACTGGCAATGCCAAGCAGCTGTACAGACCCTGAACTCTGCACTGAGGACCACCTTGGGGGGCTCTGGATCCTGCACCCGGAGCACTTCCGGCGCCTGCATCAGCTCACTGGCATGTGCGGACGGCATTCAGACCACCTTAGCATTAGTCTCTGTGGCTTTATCCCTCCAGCATTTCCAAGAAGGCAAGTTCTAAGGATCTGCACCCCTGCTGCCACCCTTTCTCCAGCCCTGGGGACACAGGCCGCCTGGCCCCTCCCTGCCTGGCTCCCAGACCTGTTTTGCTTGGTTCATATGGAGCAGCTTCCCAGCGAGTGTCACTGGCCAACAAAAGCTGGCAGAGGCACAGAGGGCAGAAGCCTGCAGAGGTGGGAGGGTGAGCCACGGCCCAGGGGGCCTAGGAGAGCCTGTGTGGCCCCTGCCCAGCAGGAGGGCCCCTGCGGTAGCAGGGCTGTGTCTACGTGGAGTCAGGGAGCCCTGCAGCGGCCCCATCCTTTGCTTGTGTGGGCCAGCAGTTACCTGGGCTCCAGCAACACTACCCAGTGCTGGAAGGAGACATTGGGGATGGACCATGCAGCCCCCACCCACTGCAATAGGGAATTAGGAGCTCACTGCCGCCAGGCGGGGACCGGCCTGAGTCCTACTGCCACAGCCGCCCAAGTCCAAGCCCAGAATCTGCGGCTGCCTTTGCCCGTCTCACCGAGGTGAACTCCCTCTGGATATGCCTTCTCTCCATCATAATGTCAGGATTAGGATGCCAGCCACATAGCCAGGAGTGGCAGGGCCTTCAAGCCTGACTGGTCTGGAAAAAGCCTGCCTCCCCTCAGCCAGGATTCTAGTTGGGTGGGAATATATCTGTGTCTTCAGGGGCTTGGGTTTGGGGGTTTTGGATTTTTTGAGACAGGATCTTACTATGTAATCCCAGTCAGCCTTGGACTCACTGTGTAGCCCATGCTGACCTCAAACTTGGGGCAATCCTCCTTTCTCAGCCTTCTGAGTGCTAGGATTATAGACCTGTGCCACCAGGCCTGGCTGTTTATGTATATTTTTTAATTCAGTGACTAGATAATACATGTACCTGCTGCAGAATTCAACAGATAGGCAAAGAATAAATGGTGAAAAGTCTCCATGCTGTCCCTGCCTCTGGTCACCCGTTCACTTCGCGGCTGCAGATGGGGACACAGTCAGCTCTGTCCCACACCACAGCCCCATGACCAGGGATTCAAACAATTGCCAATCACCGTTTTTTAAATTTAAAAAAAAAAAAATGTGTCTCCGGGACATAGGTTTTTCTTTTCATGACTGCCTAAACAGTGCAATAGCACATTGCATTAGGTATTAAAGGCAAGCTAGGGAATGGTTTAAATATGCAGGCGAGTACACACAAGTCCTATGAAAGTACTGCCACGTATTACGTGAAGAGCTGGGGCTTTCTCGGGTTTTGGTGTCTATGGGGACCCTGAAGCCAGTACCTTTCAGATATGGAGGAAAACTGTATTTCTTTTTTCTTTTTTAATAAACAGATGGAGGAGATCTGTATTTCTTTCAGATATGGAGGAAAACTGTATTTCTTTTTTTCTTTTGTAATAAACAGATGCACGTATTATATGCATTCTTCTGATTATTTAAAATTAATGCATGCAAGTTCACTTGGCAAGTGTATGTTGTACTCCTGTTGGGATCCCTCTTCTCAAGGATTTGGCTTTTATTCTCAGTGATGCAGAAGCCCTGGGATATTTCTGAGCTGGGGAGAGCAGCCTGCTGAGTTGCTGGGTGGTGAGGTGGTGTAGACAGGGAAGGGGGGACTCTAGCCTGAGGTGTGGGGGACCCCACCCCAGATGAGAAGACACAGCATTGCGGGAAAGCTTGTGATACGGCTCAGAGGCAAGGAGGGTTCCAGGCCCCGTGTGTGTGTGTGTGTGTGTGTGTGTGTGTGACAAAAGGGCAGAGGGCGGGGTGAGCTTGGGTTTGATCTGGATGCTGGGGACGAGGGGTGCTGCCTGGACCCCAGCTAAGGGAAGGGGGGGAGGGGACGCGCAGCCTCTGGGCCTGGACATCATATGTTCCAGGCGCCCATTCAAGAGTCAGCAGCTGGCTGCAGAGTATGGACTTCCGGCAGGGGTCAGGGGCCAGGGCGGGAGACAACCTTGGGACCCACTGCATAAGGATGCTTCCTTGAGGCCCGGGAACAGATGGAGGGAGCAGCTTCCCAGCCTTATTCATGATAACCACTCTAGAGTCAGCAGACACTGAGGCCCAGCAACAGAGGGGGCTGTATCCAGTCACGTCTGCCCCTCACACTGTCCGTGGTATCCCAGGACCAGCACAGGCACCCTCTGGGCAGGGCAGGGGGGGCTTCCCTGGAAGGACCCCAGCTGCACAGTGATTTGCCTGGGAATCCAATAGTAAGAGGGACTCCCATACCTGGGCCACAGGAAAAGCTGCAAGGCGGCCACCGTGAGGAAACAGATGACCAACTGTGGTGAGCTTTCCTGGGGGTGGAAAGGTCATTTCAGATTTACAGAAAAGTGGCCAGAATAATCCAAACCCTCCCCTCCCCGTGTAATACACATACACATATAAACATGCATATAGACACATTTCGTGCATGTTTTCTAAAATATTCAAGACACTGTGATAAACTTTACCCCTTAATATTTCAACATATGCTCCCTAAAAATATTCTCTACATAACCATAGTACAGTTATCAAAATCAGGAAACTAATATTGATAGGACTTTATTAAAGTTTTGCCAGCTATCCTTCATAGCAAAAAAGAAAAGTGCCTTAAATCCAGGATTATGGGTCAGGTTTGGTTTCCTCTGCCGCTCCAGGCTGAAGGCTGTGTATTTGGTAGCGCCGTCCTCTGTTCAGTCTGCCTGGTGTTGCCTCTGGCCAGATTCCGGTCTTCCATGGGGGTTAAAGGGCTTTTTGTAAGGGAGATGAGATCAGGAACAGGGAGATGGGGTGAATGCAGAGGGAAGTCGAGGCAGTGCTGCAGGTGGAAGGACAAGCGCTTTGGTGGGAGCCAGGCAGCTCAGAAACCTGGGAAGGACAGCAGAGCATCCCCTCCTGGTCTGGACATGGAGGTAACCATTCAGCAAGACAAGGGCCCCCCGCCCAGTAGATTTATGCTCCCCTGTTACTGTAGTCTGTCCATTTGGTCATTGCCACAGCCTCTCACTTAGTCCTTCCAAGACAGAGAGGTGGCCACAGTGTCTCGGTGTACAGATGGGGAGCCTGAGGCCCAGGAAGCACAGCTGTCCCAGGCAGAGCCGGGCCTGAAGCTCTTCACCCCGCTGCGCTGTTTCCAGCCCATTAAAGAGTTTCCTCTGCAATCAGCCCTTGCTTTGCTTTGCTCAAAACAAGACTTGAGTAAAGACGCAGGCTCTATTTTCCACTCATGTGAGTGATTGATACTTGATTAATGTTCAGGATCGCTGTCATTGAGAGCATAATTTTCACAGATGCAAAGACCAATTTTGTTGTTACTGAGGCGGAAAGATCTATTTCCTCCTAAGTTAGCAAGCAGATTTGCAAGGAGCTGGGAACCACCAGGGCGTCTGATGGTGGCTCGTGCAGAGGGGGCCGGTTAGCACTGACAGCCGTGGGGTCCAAAGCTGCACATGTCCAAGCACAGTACCACTGGCCCCTGCAGCACAGCTGTGTGACACTGGACATGGCCACCAACTTCTGAAGTGAAAACGCCCCTGTGGGATCAAAGCAGCCTTGTCCATGTCACCCTGAGGGGCGCAGGGAGCCTTGGGTCCCTTGCATCCTTGATATTACAGCAGTGATCATCAGCATGGCTGACCCAGCTTCTCACCCTGCCCAGAATTTGCACAGCAATTTCATCATGAGCCCCCTGTGACTCCCATTCAGCCACAACAGTGGGATCAAACGCAGCTCTGTGGCTGACCTCGCTGAGCTGCTGGAGCAGGAGCAAGGACACCCTGCAGATGGCCTGCACCTGGCACAGGCATGCCACCCATCCTGGGTGTTTCTGTCCTCCTCTCTCTGTTCTCCACCCGTTCTCCTGCTCCTCTTCCACAAGGCTCTCTGCTCCTCCTGTCTTCTCTCTTGACTCCCTTAGGAATTCAAGAGTTTTTATTTTATACCAATCTGTAAGTCACATACAGAAGTGAGAGACCTGATCCCCAGCCCCACTCTCCTCTCACCAGCAAAGTAAGACTCTTCCGATTCCATAATAGAAAGCAGTGAGCTTGGCCAGGGGAGTTTGGCTGCCCCCAAGGAAGCATCCGCTGCCTCATTTTGGCTGGGAAGATGCAGACTGGAAGTTGGAGTAGGCAGAAGTGTACCAAGAGGGAGCAGCCCTGGAGGATACCTGCTAGGGTGGCTGCAGGATCAGCAGCCTGTGACCTATTGACTCTGTATGTGTGCATGCGTGCAAGCGTGCGTGCGTGCGTGCGTGTGTGTGTGTGTGTGTGTGTGTGTGTGTGAAGTGAAGGGCTGCTCACTCAAATGTAAAGTAGCTTCCCTGGAAGTATAAAGATGGAAAAATAATAAATATTCTACGAACATGGAAAAATGACTGCTTATGAAGAGGGTTAAGAGTGTAAGTGGCACAGTGCCTGCCCCAAGGAGCCCGAGCTCTTTTGTGTTTAATGGGCCCAGTCACCCGCATCTACATCCCCCCTCCACCATTTCTAGTGATGTAGTCTTAGCATGTTACTTTACATCTCTGTCACAGTTTTCTCCTCACTGCAGCAGGGCACAAGCATAGTACCTATGTGAGAAGGTTAATGTGGAAAGTAAATGGATTCTCATGGGAAAGTGCCTGGCATATATTAATCACTAGGTGAGTTATTGCCTACTGTATCCATAAGCTGGTCTGCACGAAAATTGTCACTGGTTTTTGCTCTGATGAAAACGAATTTGAGAACATCAATAAAGAAGTGGGTAACGCTGGTGTTAGCTCACAAGCTATGTTTCAGGGCTGGGTCCAACCCTGCACAAAGTCGGGATCTTGACTGTGGGTTAGTATCGCATGGGACACATCTGCCTTATCCTCCTGAAGTACTCACAGTGCATTGTTTGAGCAAGGATCTGACCTGCGCCCTGCTGCTTTGCAGGGCTGCCCAACCAAGTACCACAGTCTGGGTCTCTTTAAGAGCAGAGACTTGTCTCGAAGTCCAGGTCAATGTGGTTGATTCCTCCTGAGCCTGTGAGGGAGAAGTTGAAGGCCTCTCTCCCAGGTCCTAGTGCTCACTGTCTTTGGTGTTCCTCGCTTGTCCCCGCACCCTGCCCACTCTACCTTCATCTTCTAAATGGAATTCTGGTCTGCCTGGGAATGTTGATTCTGTGTCCAAATCACCCTCTCATTAGAACCCAATCTATGAGATCGGGGCCCATCCTAACTACCTTGTCTTCACGTGATTATCTGCAAAGACCTTATTTCCAAATCAGGCCACATTCATAGGTCCTACTGGTTAGGCTTCAACATCTTGTGGTCTGGTGATGCTCAGCTCCTGACGCACTCCCCTTCGCTGTATCCAACTCTGACTTTCTGACCTCAACAAAAGCATCACCCTTTGTTGTTGTTGTTGTTGTTGTTGTTGTTGTTGTTGTTTTGAGACAGGGTCTCACTGTATAGCCCAGTCTGGCCTCGAACATGAGGTAAGGAGGTGCTCTCAGACCTCTGAGTGCAGAGGTTACAGGTGTGTGGCCCTGTGCCCAGCTCAAAAGCATCATCCTTGATGCTGGATGGTATACGCCGGATGTTTCCAATTACCTCAACCCACTAGTGGATGCTGAAATAAAGAAGCAGTGCATTTTAAAATAAGAGGAAAGAGAATAGATTAGATCACACAGTAAAAAAAAAAAAAAAAAAATCAGTACTCTATGACATTTCTGTTTTATACAGCAAAGTCCTCCTCCTGGATAGTCGGGAGTATTAGAGCAAGAGACCTGGAAGGTAGCAAGTTAGCTGATCCACTGACCACACACACACACACACACACACACACACACACACCATTGTCAGTAGCTGTGTGTGGCTCCCCGAGAGGACTTATTTAAAATGCCGACTCTCCTGGCCCAGCCCTGGGAACTGTAGTTCATTCATTGTATTTTCCAATTCTGAGTTTTGTGAATCGATGTAGTCTGTTTTCTTCATTTGACATTGAGATTTGCCCAAGGTCACATAGCTCATTAGTAGTGGAGCTGGGGTTCGCCAGGCCTTGCCCCCCTGTTGTTCATTCCAGAGGTTTCTCGAGAGGGCCAAGGCTGATGCACCGGCCCCACACCAGCTGATTAAGTTTTGGCCCACGTAGGTGGCCCCAAATGTCCGCCCTGTACCTCAGCCTTTGTGCTCATTCCACCTGCCCAGACCTGCCCTCTGCTTCCGGGAGTCCGGGCAGGCCTGAGAGACTGCATTTCTAATATGTTCTACTATGCGTTCTCTGCTGGTGATACACAGGCCTAGTTCTCAAAGAGCTTCCAGGTCCCCACACCACTTCCGGCATCTCCTGTCTGTCTGTTAGAACTCTCTGGATTTGCACTTGACTGCTCTTCATTGGTGATTTTCCACTGTGTCATTTGTTGAAAATCAGCCCCCCTTGCCCATAGTTGAAGTATCTTGACAGCAGGAACAGTCAAAGCTAAATTCTTCCACTTTACCCTCCGCAGCCATCCACCTTGCATGGTGATCTCACCCCTCTGCATAAGGCTCCCAATACTCACCAGCCCTGGCTTAGCTCTGCTCTAACCATTTAGCACATGGGGCTGGAGAGATGGCTCAGTGGTCTAAAGCACCTACTTGGAACAAGCTTAGCAAAGCA
>NDGN011244142.1:0-10176 GCA_002564285.1 Tympanoctomys barrerae | reverse complement strand
CAGCACGTGAGGTCAGGTCTGGGACTCGGTGCTTGTGCCTGCCATTTGCACACTCAAGCCTCTGAGCTATTTCCCCAGCAACAATATCGAGAAGTTGCATTTACATAAAATATACAGGCAGTCCTTGGCTTGCAATGACCTGACTTAAGATTTGTCAGCTTGAAGGTGGTGCAAAAGAAATATGCAGTCAGTAGAAACCATAATTTTCCTTTAAGGTTTCATATTTGATCTTTCCTCAGGCTGCAGAAATTCTGACTAAACATCCTAGTACACACCTGAATAGACGCAGTTATCTGGAGAGCCTGATACAAGAAGTGACCCAGCATTTTTGTGGTGAGGGGTGCTTTCTAGAATCACTCTTCCAGCTGGAATTCTCCATTTTTACCACTTACAAAATCTGAAAAAAATTGGCTACTTATTTGATTTTTCTAAAACACAGTTTCTTTGTCTGGAAAATGCACAATGTTCCCTTATGTACAGCTCTATTGAGACAATGGATGAAATGAAAATGTTAGTAGAGCATTTAGCAAATTTCACTATCATTTTTCAGAGAATAGGCACCGGGGCACCTATCTTTTGGGACGTGAAAGTCTCATCTCACATGGAACGTTTCAGTTGTGCCACTCCACTCTGCTTCTGCTGGAGCCACACAGCTAAGACCCGGGTTGGGGCGACTGATTAGCACCAGAGAAGCCACTGAAATGAGTGGGCACCCTGCCCATCCTGAGCCTGCCCACCCTTCCTGACCTGACCAATACAAAGAACGCTCTTCGCGAGGGCATCATATATAAAATGTGAATAGCGAGAAGGATTGGATGCTCTGGGACCCGTTACAGGGGAAGTGGTGAGGGATAAAGCATGACGGAGTCAAATGACAAGATTTAGCAGGGAATGCAAAGCCTTGATGCGCTTTACAAATCGTAGGGGTATGAACACTCACAGTGAATAGCTTTCCTCTGTTGACCATCGCCTTGGAAAATCACCTTATAAAATAATCCCAGGCTCCGTCGCAGGGCCCAGAGGCATCCAGCTGTTTCCAAGTGTCGCCTTCTCCATGGGAATCTCTGTCGTTTCCTGTCTCTCATTTGGTCACTGCTTAGAATGCTGGAAGCCATATAGCTGGGCCCAGGGCGGATGTCTTCGTTTTCGGACAGTATTCGCTTCTACCTCAGGACTACTGAAGAAGGAATCTGTTGAAACTCTCTCATAGCCTTATATGAGATAGGACTCATGTCGCCTGCTGCAGGGTACTTTAGAATAATGTGAAAATAAAAGAAAAAATATTAACCCGTGTAGGAACTTCTAAGTGATACATTTAGGAGAACTCAGGAATATATCTTTCTCTCTCTTTTTTCCCCCTGAAATTATCTAAATAACAATGAAATAGCCAAAAATTTGGGAATTAAGAAATCAGAGGCTGGAGAAAGCTGGCAGCCTGTGAAGAGGTGGTAAACACAGGGAAAGAATTAGGCTTCACTCCTGTGCCATGACTTGCCACCTGCTGTGAATCATAAAGAATACAAATGGTGAGCTCGGCCACATAAGAAGGTACAGATTTCACTGGTTATGAAAATGGAAATGATCGTAACGAGAAATGTAGGTTCCAACCGAGCCCAACTCTCTCAGGCCTCAGCCCGCCTCCCGGCAGAAACATTGCTCTCTGCAGAGGATTCTGCTCAGCGCCCGAGGCTGTCATCAGTTATCTCAGGATGTGGTGGCAGAGATGCCAGAGGACAAGGAATTCTGCAGGTCCTGAGACATCTAGGGCCACCTGGAGACTCTAAAGAATTTACACTGGACACTTCAGGGACTGCCCACTAAGGGGTAGGACTTCCAGGGAACTTGGCCCACTGATGTTTATTGGGATCTTCTCACCTAATGTCCCTTGCTTTCTTCTTGCCATCCTAATAAGAGGGAAACACTTCTCTTTGTTCTCTTAGTTTGCAGCAGAATGTCTCCTCATGCTCTCGCTCTGCCTGCACCCAGGTGCAGCGCATCCTCCGCCACGTTGCCTCTGCACAGGTGTCTGGTGGCCTACACTGGTTGTGCCCACTACTCACATATTACACATGTTATAAGAAATCAGCATGAAGATAAGAACTTTAGTGATTAAACACTAAAATAGATTATGAACACAATGAGTGAAGTGGTGGCCAAGTAAACAAAAAAGACCTAAATTGATAGTTGGGGACAGAGGCCCTGAAATGCAACCTATCTTTTCAATGTGGTCAGTGTCCTAAGTGTCAGAGGAAAAGAAAAGAGACTGGTAGAGAGAGGAGGAGCGACATGAACAAATATGAGATGGAAGAAATGTACATTTTAGGCCCTAGAGAGCTGAAAGGGTAAACTGGAGGTCAAGACTATACAAGTTTGGGCGTAGGAACATGGCTCAAGGACAGTGCGACAGCTTAGTGTGTGAGGGCTTGAACTCTACCCCCAAATTGCAAACATTTTTTTTTTAATTCTGAGAAGACTACAGATTGATGCGAATGCTTCCAAAGTTATTCATCACAAGGCCTGTAGTACACTATTTAAAGTGCTTCATTGTGCTTTGAGGAAAAAGTACGGTCTCTTGAGCCAACGTACAGAACAGGCCAGTGTCCGCGGCAGTGACATCTCGGGCATCTAAGCGGTCCTGCTCCTTCTCTCCTCCTCAGACCTGTGTCGGCCACGTCTGGAGCAAACAGAAAAGGAGCACAGACAGGGCAGAAGGAAGTGCTTGCGGCAGCAACACACCCCTGTGAAAGAAGCAGAGAGCTGAGGAGGAACAAGACAAGGGGAAGCCTGCCCTCTTCTCAAGCCGCCTGCTTTTCTCTCCGGCCCGCCCCCTGCCTGGCAAGCTGAGGAGCACCTCTCTGGTAATCTGTGTGTGCAGGGGGATCACCTGGCAAAGCCCAGTGGTATAAAGTATAGTTGCTGAGATGGGAGCTGGCAGCCACATCCGTTTTAAATAAGACTAAAGCCTAGAATCACATTTTTTCTCTAAGTTTCAGACTGCATTTAATATTTCTTATGCTAAACTGCAGATTGCTTGAAAAACACAGAAGATTAGCATCCTGTTCCTCTTCTTTTTTTATGCCCATGTAACATCAGACAGTGTTATGGCCTTTCTTTTATCTTTTAACCGAGTCAGTGCCGTTTATTCGCTGGGCTTGGAACCCTGTCAGAGAAAGGCGTGTGGATTACCTCAGGGCCACGAGGAGAGGATCTGAGGCCAAGGCCCTTCACTGCGAGCACAGCCGAGGGCTGGGTGGCGAGGAACACGTTTACTTTGTGAGGAAAATCTTTGGTGGGCGTGAAAGGTGACGTGCTTGTCTTAGCAGGGCCTCGAGGCTCCGTGAAGCTCTCAGGAGCTCTCAGGAGCACAAGCGCACGCCCATCTAAGGATCAGGCGCGCTTCCTAGTTCAACCTCGTTCGGGGTGGACTGCTCGCAGGGAAGCGCTGAGCTCCGTGCATGACTGGTCTTGCGGGAGCCAGGGAAGCTGGAGCGCCCACCTGTGGGGAGCGGGACCCCTTTCCTTCTTATTCTCACTCTGTGTTTGAGGGAAACGGGTGCTACTTCCAACTCCGGAAGACGGAATGTTACAAGCTGGAACCTCTCTCTGGGACACAATGTGAAGACTCATGATAAGATAAGGAAGCAAGAACTACTGAGAGCAAACTTAGGGGGTGGGCGGGTGGGCAAGAAGAACAAGGGGAGAGTGTGCTTCTCCCTCCCTCCTCCATCTCTCTCCCTCTGTCCATCCTCCCTCCCCCCTCCCTCCCTCTCCCTCTCCCTCCTCCACCTCCCCCTCTCTTCCCTCCCCCTCTCCCTCCCTTCTCCATCTCTCCCCCTTCCTCCTCCCACCTCCCTCCCTCCTCCCTCTCCCTCCTCCCTCTCTCTCCCTCCCTCCCCCTCTTCCTCCCCTTTTCCTCTGTCCCTCCCTCCCTCCCCCTCTTCCTCCTCCCCCCTCTCCCTCTCTTCCCCTTGCCCTTCATAAGTATTATAGATACATTTTGTTATACAGAAAAAGACTGTCTGACAGCAGGCTAATGCCTGGGAAAAAAATTAGAACTCAGAAACAGAGGGAAAATAAATAGATGCTATCATGTGCAGTAGATTCATGCTGCATATAAAAAGATAAAAAGTTACCTTTTATTATTTTTAGGTTCATTTAAAAAGGATATTCTGTATCCCTAACTCCCCTCCACACACATCGGAGAGTCCGCCAATAAACATTTACCAGCACACCACAGTGTTACCAATGTGCTCCTCAGCCCACCTCACTGTCCCTGACTCTATTATCTTTTACTTCTCCAATGGACTATGAAGGAAGATAAGGTATCTTTCATTCATATGTTTTACTTTGAGGACCTGTCATTTCAGTTACAAATAATCTCTTAATTTTCACTTCTCTATTATTTAAAATGCGCAACATACGTGCTTTTTCTCTTAATCCAGGCTACTATTATTCTATTTCTTCACAAGTTTCATAAATTTTGATTGGTGCAAGACCTCTTCAGTATATGATACATATTAAACTCTGCCCTCAGGCATGTTTCTTTGAATAACATTTATTTTACCTTAACAAACAATTAATTATTGAACATACGTGGAATTTATGCATTCCTCATTTTACTCTGTCATGTTCTCCTCAGTGACTTTCACGTTTTCCCCTGACCCCACTGGTAGATCCTTAATCCTGGATCTCACCTTTACTCTGAAGGTTCAGCCCTTCTGAAATTGCTGCTGAAACACCAAAGTAATTACCATATCTGTCTGTTTTGATAAAATTTAAATTCTAAACTTTCTTTTCTTTTTCCCCCATGGTAGAGATCATTTGAAATTTTTACTTAGATTTTCAGTTATAGAATTATTACATGCTACTGTGTTCTTTGGTGTCTTGTGAGATTTAGGGGTCAGCCATGCATAGGAAAGGATTTTGCTGTAAACTTTAAAGTGATTTCACTTTACCTTTGTGCTTTTCAGAATTACTTTCTCAATTCCTAGCTTAATTTGTCAGCTCCAATTTCTGCCCACACTCACCAAACATGAATTTCAGCAATTGTACACAGAAATAGTGTGAAGTAATGGAAAGAAAATACTGATAAAACTCACATGACCATGTAATTCTATGAAAGATAAAATATTCTCCAGCTTTTGCCTAATTTTGTCTTTCTTAATACATTCAAAGCTATTTCTAGGGCTGGCCAGATAGCTCAGCAGATGAAAGCACCTGTTTAGGCAGATGCAGGGCCTGGGGTTCAATCCCCAGCATGCTATGCCAGCCTCACGCCTGGAGCGCACTGAGACAGCAATTCAGACGGGGCGTCGTGTTGCGTGCCTATAATCCCAGAGTTTGGGAAGCTGAACAGAGGAGAAGCACTATGAATCCAATCTGAGTAGTGAGATCCTATAGACTCTATAAGAAATACACTAAAAATAAAAAAAAATATTTCTACAACTTTTACAGAATTTCAAAATTTTATTCAAGTTCATGAAATCCAATGTGCTTCAGCTTACCATGACTAGAATTAAGCTATTCTCTTCCAATTTCTACCATTTTCTGGTGTTCCTCTGCTTTTTAAATATCAAAGTTCTCCTTGTCATACTCAACAAGCATTACTTTTTAAAAAGTATTTGTTCTAACATGCTGGTGATTTAGGGTACTGGAAATCATGACTTTCGTTCATTTCTTCGGATTTCATAAAACTTTCCAAAGGTACTTATCAAATGTGTCTTTTGACTAAAATTTGGCTCAAATGGCATGTAAAATTTTATGATAATGAGCTAATTATGAGCTTCTCCCTGTGCTATCCCTAAAGGGAAAAAATGCCCATCTTTTGTACCAATTTCTTAAGAGTTTTGAATGGCAAAATAATTTCACTTGTGGTAGGTCTAGGGTGCAGGATTGGCTGAAATTATTGTATGTTCATGACATCATCAGCACACACTGCCAATTGATTGTACATAATGATAACAAAATGATAGAAGTATGTTCAGGGCCCCATCTGACATGTTGAGTAGGACCATGTATCCCATGCTGCACAAATGCGAGTTTGCTTTGTTTTCTTGCATTAACCTAAGATCTCAACCACCCTCAGTAAAGTAAGGCTGATCCCAATCGTCCTCACATTTGCCAAATAGGAATTAGCTCAGTATGTCTTAAGGAAACAAATAAACAAAAAAGATAAAAGCTACTAAAGAAAAGAGCATGAGGGCCTCTTCAAAGCTCTCCACCCCTTACTTTGAGACAGCTCTGGGCCAGGTGCTGCGGCTCCTTGCCCTTTCTTGTTGCTTAAAAGGATGCATCACACCACCACTGGGTAACAGCAACAGCCCACCTTTATGACTAAAAGGAAACTCTCATCCCAGCTGTGATCGTAATTAAGATTGCTTTCAAATGGAGCTCACACTTCACCTGGACAAGAAGTATGAGAGAGGATGACCCAAGGGTGCCAGGGAACACGTAGTGCCCAGAGTCTCTTTCAGCTGTGACAACTTTAATAGATGGGAAATGACGGAAACCTCACCTCCTCGTGTCTTGTTTCAGATTTATGTAAACTCATAACAAAAGATAGACTAAACAGTGTCATCTGGTTCTTTTCAAGTGAAAGTTGAAATGATTAAAATTCTAAATTATGTCTGTTAGCTATGATTCAGCAAAAGCAACAGTGAAAAGCCACTGAGGATATTTTATTATTTCAAATTGGGAAAGATCAAAGGATGTTTTGGAGACAGTAATAAGTTAGCGTGTACTCACGTTTGCTACCCTGTAGAATCTTTGTGTCTGTGGACATCTGGGTCCTATGCTTTCTTTTTCCTTCTTGTCTTAGGATGCAGCCAGTTTAACTGTAGACACAGTAAGGTTTATGTCCAAGGACAGATGAGATTTAGATCCGTGAATTAATGTGTCTGTATTACCATAAAACGTCTCATTTACTAATTCACTCACATGTAATAAGCAACACGTGCAGGGCATGTGAAGTAACTTAGTGTCTTAATTTAGTTTTTTGCTGCTGGGATAAAAGACCCAGCACTCACAAGTTGAGGAAAAATGTTTATTTCATTTCACATTTTGTAGAGGCCACAGTGGAGTCAGTGGCACTAAGGCAGGCTGGCATGGCCAGGAAGCATTGCAGAGCAGAAATGAGTCATGCCATGGCTGGCAGAGGGCGTCCACTGCAAGCAGCAGCAGCCGCAGCTGGCTTGTCTTCTTCCTGTCTCTTTAGATTCTATCCAGGCTCCAAACCTATCGATTGGTGCCACCCAGACCTAGCGGCTCCCATTCTCCATACCTTATGCATATTTACAGCGCCTAACCCAGCCACCTTCAAAACTCCCTAGGAGCACATGTGGCTCTGAGAGGACATCGAGATGCAAGTCATAACACTTGGGCAAGGAAAACCTTGGATGAGAAAAGATAGGCAGTCCTGAGAATGGCATATGTGACTGGTGGTAATGTCCTAAAGCAAGTAACCCCCGCCCCATATTCCCTTATTGTGGCCAGCTGTGTCATTAACATCTCTAGCTGTTGGTTTCAAAGAACACTTTAGAAACTATTTGTGGTCGGGGAGGTCAGGGGGAAGATTGGAGGAAGGGATGTCCATTTCATTTGTTCAAGTGTTGATTTTCAGTTGTGCCTGGCAACATCAAAATGGAAATGTTTTGGGGATAGTATGTTTGTCAGTATTCAGAGGGACACAGAAGTTAGAGAACTGTGTCAGAAAGGTCTGCATATACTCGATAACAGAAGCTATGGATAATGACAAAATTAGGTAGGTGGAGGTTTAAAGTTGGCTGAAATGCTTGTGGTGAGCTTATGGACCAGATAATATTATTGCGATTTCAATAGAAGTAAATTAGTCCCAAGGAGTTCATTTAATTTTCACACAATCAGTAAGTGGTAAAGCCAAAAATAGAATCAAATTTTCTTTTAATAAAATTTTTGTATTAAGCCATGATTTCTTTGGTCCACGATTATCAGCCAGGACCCACAGTGTTCTGAGCACGCGGAGGCTCTAGTGAGGGGTGAGGGCAGGGGTGAGAAGACAGACACAAGGTGCCCGTGAGGGCAGGAGTTCAGAGCCACAGCCCTATCTGCATTTCCAGTGCCTGCGCTATGGAAGGCTCTTACCACTAGCCACCTAACTCCAAGCCGTGGTTCTTATGCCTCTCTCTACATCGTCTGGTAAAGAAGCCCACTCATGCACTTCCATAAAGGAAGAAAGTTGAACTTTTCAGCATTGAAGTTTCCCTAACCGTGCTTTCCTGCTAGATATCTCCTCTCCTGAGGGGCAGCCTTTCTCCAGCTGGAGTGGCCCTGTCACCTTCCTCCTCTTATTTGTTTCTGTGTAATGATATACCACAAACGTAATGACCTGAGCAGCAGTTATCACTTTCCCTACTGCCTCTCATGGCGTTGGGCTTGTCTGAGCTATGGTAGGCTTTTTTTTTTCTTCAGTTTCTTATGCAAATGGAGACTGTAGGCAGCTGGACTTGCAATTAGCTTGACGTCTTCCTCATTTGTGAGTCTGGCTCAGCTGCTGAGAAATTCTCAAATGTTGGACAGAAGGCTGCTAGGTTTCTTCAGCTATCTCCAACCTGGTGTGATGTCTTCCTGTGATTCCAAATTCACAATAGGTTAGGGTAGCCAGGCTTCATGCCTGGTGGATCAGGATGTACCTCATAAGAGAGAGAGGTAGGCAGAGGCTGCACCAGCCTGTGATCTTTCCTTGGAAGCCAGGCCTCATCTTGGGCCACGTTCTGACTGTTAGAAGTGAGTTATTGAGGTGATATGAGAGTCATGAGATGTGGAATTAAGCTCCGAAGCTTGATCTCAGAACTATAGAATAAACATATTTGAAAACTATGACAGCATCCAACACATCTGCATTTTCGGCATTCTACATAACAGGTACCCCGTACCTGGGACTACTCATTTCTCCCTCATCTAAGTCCTTTTTATTTTAACATCACAGCTCACTGTTGCTTCTCTAGGAAGACTTCATTTTCAAAGCAGCAGCCATTGATGACGTTAGAGCTATTTTCTTAATTATTCTATAGTGCTTGAAATTCTAGGTTGCATGTTCTGTCCTATATATACAAAAAGAAAATATCTTTTGAGATTTTATGACATCTTTCAGTTTTGGAATTATTGATTAATTCAGGATTCTAGAGGGCAATTATTTCATTACCAGTGGAAACAAATTATCCCATAACAGATAATATCACAGAAATTTCTCAATTAAGTGAGGTTGACAGAAAACATTCAGGAATCAGAAAGCTTCAAGTCTAATTGAGAAACTCAGTAAATCCAATTGATCTGAGCCTCAATTCTGCACCATTCACAAAATTCAAGTAAGGCTTCTTGGTGAGGTACTCAGAGAAGGGCACACTGATGATCCATTGCCCTCCACTTCCCACCAGGTAATCTACGGTGAGGTGTCTCTTTGCCACACACAATACTTAGAGGCTGATATGAGTTAAGTCTCCTTGGCCTTTTGTAAAGTGTAACTTGGTGGCAATAGTTTAGAGGAACTTCTAATCTCAGTGAATACTCATTAAAATAAAAGGCTTTCTCAAGGCCCCGAGGAAAAATTTATCAGGAAACCAATTAGTTTAAGTCCAGCCCTTGACATTCCCTGTTCTGAACTTTAAACCAACTATCTTATTTCTTCTTTCATTTTCTTAACCTGTAATTATTTACTATTCATTATCAATTCCCAGATCACAGGAAACATTTATTGCCAACACTAGGCCACTTGGAAGAAAGATTAAACAAACATTTACTTGAGACCTAGTATAACAGTGATTAGACTGTCCTGCTACAAAGCTGTATATAGTTAGATTTCTAAATTCCTGGGTAAAAATATGTAATTCTTTGTTTCTATTTTTAAAATATTTGTTTTATTTTTTATTATTTATTTATTTTTCCTTCACATTATGTAGGGATTTAAAGTTTAAGATATTAATATTTGATGGAAAATACCTATTCCATGTTATGTCTAAGATGTTTGATATGCAGACAGAGAGGGAGGTTAAGCTCAACTGCCTATGTTATAGGGTAATAATATAATTAAATTTCTCTTCTGGAGGGTTAACAACTTAAGGTTGCAGATCAAAAATTAGTAAAAAGAAGGGCTGTAAGGACAGCCAACATTTTGGCCCTAGCCATTCAAGGTCAGTGAGGACT
>NDGN011244129.1:0-14813 GCA_002564285.1 Tympanoctomys barrerae | reverse complement strand
TTAACAAAGAAAAAACTACCTAAGAATTTGCCATATTCACGTAAAATGACAATTTCAATACAGTCCAGGATGTGGCCACATTTAACCAGTGGAAAAAACGTGGCCTGGAAGAATTTATTTGAAGTGCAACAGGGACTATTAGTAGCTTTTAAAGATCATTGGTTCAGAAATAAGTAGAAGGAAATGTAATCAACATAGAAAGATATTTTTCAGAGCATTATTTATACTACTGCTGAAAGGAGAGGGATGATCAATATTGGTGGAATAAATAAATAAAATGGAATTCTATAAATTATTAAAAGAATATTTTGGAAGAATAGTTAATTAGATGACAAAACTTATTATCTAAAATATGGCATAAAAGTTAATAAACACTTCAACACAATATCATGAAAACAAATAAAGTATTACATGAGCAAATAAGGACAAAGAAGACAGGGAAAGGAGGAGAAAGGAAAGAAAAAAGCAGGAAGAAAGAGGAAAAGAAGAAAAGAGAATACCAGCAAGAAGATGTCTGGGGAAGGAATGATCCAAATGTTCCTCATGATTATTATCTCTGTGCACTGAAACAGCATATATTTTCTTTTCTCTTTTATCCTTCTACAGTTTTGCAGATTTCTTACTGTGGCCATATATTATCTTTATAACTTGGGAAAGCAGTCATTTTAAAAAGGACTATAAGAAAGAAAAATCCATCATACTGCATCCCTCCCAGCCCCAAGAATTGGACCTGAGACTATCTGCAGGCAAAGGCAGACCAAATGAGTGTTGGCTATATTCCCAGGATGCCAAACCAATGGGGTGGCTTAATTAATTTAGCGGGAGGGGAGCAATGACTTTTGAATTAGTTGCCAAAAAGAGTGGAATGTTTGTTGTTGCCTATTGGAGACTCATTGTGGCGCTGAAGGGAAGGAAAAGTAGATGTTGTCATGTCACAAATATTTCTGAAAATAGTCTAAAAGTTAATAGAGTTATTTCTTGATCCTATCTATCTTGACAGGCATAGGAACCTCCTACCATGGTCTTGGTAAATTTTTGCTGCTACAGGAACAAAACAATCTCCATCTGTCCTTTACACGCCCAGACCACGACATATGTAGATTTTTTTTCCTCTCCCTAACTAGGATGCATGAAATTATTTCCATGGGGTTACTCTAAACCTCTTTTTAAAAAAGCCTAAAGAAAATGCACTTGTTTTCTAGGGTGAGTTTTCAAGTTTGAAGATACTCCAAGCCCACTGCCTTCCTTCACTTCTCTGCTGTTTTCCAGCCCGCTTATTACCACTCCCATCCAAGTGCTATGGGATAAGAAGCTTGGGTTGATTATGTTTGCTGTTCTGCTAAAACCTGTATCTAGGCAAAGGGGTTAATAAAGATGTTCTGAGTTGGATTTAGGAATTCTTATTGCACAAATAAAATTTGTAGAAAAGAACAGAGGGTAGAAAGTGCCTGCTTAGGCAAGTGCGGGGACTGTGGTTCAATCCCTGGTACCATAGGCAGTGCTGTATCCTAGAAAAGCAGCTCACCAAATAAAAATAAGTTTTGTCCTTTATCCATAACACTCCTTTTACCCAAGTTGGGAATTTATACATAAGAGAAAATCCTAATGCATGATAGTGTATGTCACATCTGTCAAATGATAAATTCAAGTCACCTTAAAGAGGCTCCCAAGAATGCACTTGAGTTAACAACACCAAAAAGTGCCCTTCTCAAATGAATTAAAGAAACAAATAAACTGCTTCATATAAATGCATACCTGTCAATAAGACAGCTGGTAGCATCTGTACTGTTTTACAAATATTCTTTTATTTTTTTTTTTGCCGGCTGAGCCCACCCTGAGGGTGGGGCTGGCATGGTATGTGGTGCTGGGGATTGAACTGCAGTCCCCTGCGACCACCTAAGCTTGCCTAAGCAGATGCTTTAGACTGCAGAGCTATCTCGCTGGCCCAAAAATATTCTTAAAAGTTACCTTTTCTTGTTTTGTTTTTTGGTATTCCCTTCTGGTACAATCAGAATTGCTATCATCTATTATTAGGAGACTACATTATGATTTATCTTTAGTCAAATGACATGTTTTAAACTCTTACAAAAACCCCACAATAAAGCATTTAGCCACCTCAAGCAGTATGGTCTTATTTTTAAATCTCATCAAGTTTAATGTCTATCTCACAAATAAAGCATTCATTGAGTTGTTTGCTATTTTACAAATACTATTGCTTTTAACATAGATTAGTCCATGTTTGAAGTATCTAAGGATAAATTCCATCAGCCTAAAATTCAACTGCCTTTTCTTTATCTATAGTCTTGGATTTTGAAGTTAAGAATAAGATCATATCAGAGCTAGAAATGTTTCCTTGAGTTCTTAATTTTTAAATCTCAAAAGAAATGGCAATGGCCACAGTTTCTTTTGACAGAATGAAAATAGGAAGAGGCTAATAAATATTTTCAAAACTTTCCCAGTTCAGCGCAATGTGACATGTGATCGACAGATCCTCATGCTTTGATATGTTACAGCGGGAAATCTCAAAAGTGACTTACTGGGTTGTACATCTGATTGAACAACTGCTCAGCTTGCTACATTGCAAAGTTGGGGAGGCATTGAAGCACAGACAGGGAAAGAAGGAAAGATCCAGAAAAACAGCATTAGCTCCACAAATCCAGTGCATTCGCACAGACAAATTGGTCATTAAAAAAAAGAGAAAAAAATTCAGTTTCTAAACATTCCACAGTGAAAGTGAGATGCTCTAGGGAAATTCAATTGTTGACTTTGGCTCCTAAAAAAGAATAGCTGGAATAAGAAATTTAAGGTTTGTGTTACTTTCCCTTTCTCAAGTTAAATAACCCGTGAAATAAAGAAAGCTGTCTACTTTTGATGATACATGAAGTGCTGGCCTCCAGCAATGAATCAGAAGAAGTACTGTTGGCCAAGCTTGCAATTTATTTCCTGAAGTTTAAAGATGGTAATAATAAAAGATTAATTAAAGCTTATCACTGATTTTATACTTCTTCTTCCATATTAATACAAGCCTGACTAGCCTATTCACTTTAACTTCAAAAACTATAGATCAAAAAATGGCAGGTTAATAGTAGCAAAGTACCAATAAGCAAAACGTTATCAGATTAAGTTAAATCTTAATCTGGAAATGAAAAATTAAGTCAGTAGTAGATTAAAAGAATCATGATACAGTATTGTCCATCGCCTAGTACCAGCTTTGACTATTATTTGAGAATTAATTTTAAAAATACAATTTTTGAAGAAATTCTGGCTTTACAATCCTGTAAATATTATATAGAGAATTAAATGGCTATGGTCTTCAAGGTACTACTTACTATTACTTTAAATAGTACTTTCTAGTTGTGTTTCTTAAATATTTGCCACAACTTGAGGCTCAACAGCAAGGTGCAAAAGGTGAAATACTATAGGAACCATTACTTCAAGCTGAGATATGCCTTTCTAGGGGCCAGGACTCCTGTTCCTCTGACTTGCAAAAAGTAAATGATTTTTCTTTTATGATTTAAAATGCTTCCTCTTCAAGCATGACATTAATTGGAAAATTACTAAACAGAATCAATAATAACATTTTGAATTGCTATTGCTTCTGACCTGATTTTTACTCAGAGAGCTTAACTGCCCTCCATATTTTGAACCTAAAAATACTCTTTTGAAAGACAACATGATGCATACATCTATGACCAGCTTCTTCTCAATCCTGCAGGTCTATAACTGATGAATGCATTGCATTATAAAGCACATTGATAACTAGAAGGCATATATCATTTGATTAGCCTTACGTAAGAAGTGTCAGAAATAGAATTTCTTTATATCTGAGAGTTTGACTGCACTATTTTTTTAGTTTTTTTTTTAAAAATGTATTTAGGACAGGCTCTACAGGGTCTCACTACACAGATTGGACTCATAGTGATCCTCGTTTTCGCCTCCCAAGCGCTAGGATTACAGGCGCGCATCACCACGCCCAGTCTTGACTGCACTGTCCTTAGGAGTTAGGATGGGATGTGTGAAGAAAAGGTTTTTTCTGCCTATAGCCAGTTTTCACCATAAAGTACTTGAAGAAATTCTAAATTGAAACCACATAGTAAAGGGTTAAAATTATGCATGTGAATGTTCTACGCAAACTTATATGAAAAGCTCAGTTTTCCAATGATCAAGCATTCAGGAGACAAAAATAAGAATCTAATTTGGATTTTATCATCACTGGGAGACAGATATCTGAATACATCTATGACACTGTATGGATTTTATGGCAGAAAAATACCTAGACACTCACAAATTTTGAGCAAAATTCCACTGGGACTCCATGTTATATTTATGACATAGTAAAACTATTATGTTTCAGCTTTCATTTAGTGAGCCTTTATATTTTATTCAAAGGTCACATACCCTTTTATTTAAAAGGAGGCCCAGACACTCCTTAAGATTTTATAGCTGCTTATTTTTCCATGAGTAAATGATGTGTTTATATGCATATTCATACACTGTTGGTTTATATTTTCAAATATTTTTTTGTAGATCTCGATTCTCTTTAAGGTGATGGGTACTTGAGGTTTTTACAAAACTATTTATTAGCACAAACTAAACACTACTGAAAAATATTTTAAACTCTTCAATTTAGGTAGCGCTAGAGAGCCAAAAATAATAAAATAACATCTGCAGGTTAAGCATAAAAATGCTGAAATTATCATTACCTTATTAAAGTTCACTGTACTATGCATTTAGGAGATAGTTTAAACAAAGATTATATAATTACTTAGAAATAAATTAAATAGTTCCTTTACAGTAACACAACTGTATTTGTCACTTCTTGGTAATATAGAATATTAAAATGCTGTTAAAATAATGTTAAAATATTCACAGGATTTGGCCTGTGAACTTTAGTAAATGTGTCCACCTGAGAGACAAAGGAAAATACACATTGAGGCTGATCTCTTGGGCAAACCACTGCTATGGTGAGACTGTAGAAGATGATTTATTAAACTAATCAAGACATGTACATGAAAACTAAAGGCATCAATCAGTATGTAAGCTTCTTTCTTTTTAATTACTGGAGGATTCCAAAGTCCACAGATGAGCTACATTAAAAAGGAGGGTGTGGAATATGTATCTATAAAAATCACAAATGATTGACATGTAATATGATCTCGATGATAGCTTATCAGAATTGATAGAGGGCATCTCTCTGGCCCAGGTCTATTTGAGATCCCCTTCCTCCACACTCAGCAGACTGCAAATGAATCAAGACAGTGCAAAGAACCACTACAGAGAGCCAGTGAATGTCTTTTTCCTTCAAAATTATTTCCAAGCCTTCCTTATGATCACAAAATGCATAATAAAATAAAAGGTATCTTCATATATGAATTTCTTGATATGTCTATACATGTATACCATATTGTAGGACATATATATATATATATATATATATATATATATATGAAGAATGTATACCGTACCCCAATGCATAAATAACCAAGTCAATCTCATTTAAATACCCTAAAATGGGTACTTTACTCATTTACTGTTCAAAGTTTCTTTTAACTAAATATTGCTTAAAATAAGGGAGATGTTGAATGAATTATTAAATAGATTTTTGCAACCTAGATTTTTTGCCATTTTGTTAAAAGGAGGCATGATTGCATATTTATATTTTATTACATAAATTTGTAGAGTTAGTATGGAATTTCTAATGACAATTTCCTAAAATTCCACGTAACATGAGTATAAAGTAGTCATACTTAAGTTATATATTGCATCAGACAAAACAGCATGTTAAAATTTAAAATATCCAGACTAGTTCATCCACACATATATGATTCCTTCAAATCCCTGACCATTCATATCATTTATTTTCATAACTATAGCTCATACTCATTCTATTACATAAGAAGTTATAGACATTTTATATGCCTTATTTGAATGTTTAGACTCTTGATCACTTTTGAATACATTTATAAGTTTTCAAAGGGAAACAAAATGCTTAAACTCATAATGCTATGAGTTTTATGTGAACAATGAGTGCAGACATACCAAACAACACAGGGAGTCAAAGGAACAATGCATGACTGGAAATGCACTCCACAAAAATGTTTGGGTAAGAGAAAACATTTCAATGCCACAATATAAAGAGCTTGCTTACTTTTCCAAAGCTTTCTAAATAGAACAAGCTTTTTTAAGACAGTAAGGCCATTTTTTTGTCAAACACAAATAGTTATTCTACAGATATGCTAGGGACTTGACTATTTTTGTGAAATTCTAGATATGTCATTTTGCTATAAAAACTTTTGCAAAGCTGTAATACAAATATTAACCTACTTCTGAAGGCAGTAAAAGTTTATCAAAAAATAATGGGCCCCCTGAGTTCCTTGTTTTGTTCAAACAATTTTCATTTACTTTTTGATAGTTGAGATTTGCCCAGAGAGTAATGGCTGGTTTTTATAATATTTTTTTACTTCTAATACTTTTTTACTATCTTTCAAGTTTTCTTTTCACAGGAAACTTAAAGTAATTTTTCAGGTTCACAGACAGATTTGATATAGAGCTCTTAGGATAAAGTTAAGAGTGTTTAATTAATTCTTTTATCAGCAGACAGCAAAAAGATAAGGATTTTGTTTCCTCTGAAAGATGTCTCTTTTTTCCATCTTATAAGTTCACTTTTAAATAAGCAGAATTTTCTTAGACTTCACTTACCTTTTTTAACTGTGCTTCCAATTTGCTACATTCTTCTTTCTTTTGTTCGATGGCAATTTCTAGAGATTTTAATTTGGAGTCTCTTTTCAGCCCTGCAGAGGCTAATGAAGATGCATGCTCTTTGAGATCAATTAAACTAGACTGGAAAAAAAAAAGAATGCTAGTAAGTAAAACACTGCAATTTCTCTTAACAATGACTTCAGTTTGATTCCACACACAACAATAAAGCACACATTAGACAGAATGAGTGAATATAGTCTTACTAAGGTAACAATAGTCAGCTCTGGCCAGGAAATTAAAGTTGGCCAGCCTACAGAACCAAGAAGGATCTAATAGCATAAAAAATCAAATGTGACCAAGTGGTGTAGTCAGCAACGGCACTTTTCACAGCTCAAAGTCCTGCTCATTATGTGAGTCCCAAGGCAGTCTTTCCATGCCATGGCTAACCAGACACCATGAGCCTCCCATTTACATATATTGATGTCAGGCCACGCAGACTGGGAGACAACTATGACAGAAAACACCTACTTAATGCTTTCCCACCAAGGGAAAATCAAATATAAAAGGAACAACTTATTAAGTTCTTTTTTTTTTAATCAAATGATATTTTTTAACTGAAAAGTAACAACTGGTTCTTCAAACATCTTCAGGAGAACCAAAGATAAGCATATTTAAATTTTAAACTAAAGTAGATTCTGTTTTTCAGGCCTTCATAGCCTAGATTCAATATACAGAACAAATCTCTACAACTCAGAATGAAATTACCTCTATTCTTTCAGTCACCAGTCATGTCCAGAAACTAGGAACTTGCCCTTACAGTCTGAATTTCAAAAATCAAAGAATAACTTCTTCTCAGATCACTGAATAGAACTTAACAAGGGTACTGTGGTTTTTACCTAGATGTCCACCCAGAGCAACAGGTGATCATAAGCCAGGCTTTGGGGAGGTGATCAGATTATGGGGGCGCTAAATGCATTGGTGTCTTAGGCCACTGATGAATTTATAGTTACATGCTATATGAGAAGATAGGACCTGGTTAGAAGAGGTGGCCAGGGGGTGTGGACTGGAAGAGTATGTCTCCCTTTCTAGTTGCTCCCCTGACTCTGCTCCTAGATGTCATGAGACATACTGCTGTTCCTTCTCTAGGCCCCTGTGCCATTTCACTCTGCCCTGGAGTTGGCTTATTATTGGGAATTTTGTCACAGTGAGAAAGTGACTAAGACAAAGGACAATGGCCATTACAAGATATAAAATGGGTATGTGTAGTTTCCACCCAAAATCAGATGGTGTATATTTCCTGTTTTATCCATTGGTAGTACCAAGAAAGATACTAAATACATGTAGCTCTCTAATAGCTAATTTATGTTGGTCCACTTCATGACATTGGAATGACCTTCATGACAATGGACATTGTCATCCAGTAAGGTGCTTCTTAATACTCTGACACACAGATGAGCTCTTTTTATTTTGTGGTTGGGAAACTGAGATTGACATTACCTGAATATCAAAGGCCACCTAGCCACTAAAGGCAGATATACATCCAAAGCTCAAGTCTACACTCTGATTTTAGTGTTCTTCATCATATCGCTTCTGCAGAAACAATGAAGGACTTTGTAATTTAGTCACGTTGTCATCATGATGTTTATTATGCCAATTAAGTTATAACACCCCTGCTAACTGCAACACTATATTGTTTGCTTTAAATAAATTTTATTTATGGTTTGGATGACCAGTTTTACTCAACCATGCCATAGTCCCAAGTTATTAATATGGGTGTTGCTATAAAGGTATTTTTTAGACACGAATGACATTCACAATCAGTTCACTTTAAGGATATTACCCTCAATACTCTGGGTGGGCCTGACCCCATCATTTGAAAGGGCTTCTGAGTAGAACCCATGGGAGGAGGAATTCTGCTTGTGATTATACCATCAACTTCTGATGGTTTTTAGTATACTCTTCATGATGGCCTACCTTACACATATTGGCCTTTCCTAACTCCATAATTTACAAACCATTTCCCTGCAGTGAATTCCTTAATCTATTCAGATGTCTTAATATGATTCCATTTTCTAGCAGAATCTGACACACTCAGCTCAGGGCCAAGCATACTACAGAGGTGCAATAAATGTTTCTGGAAGTGTATAAAATTCATTCATTGTTGTCACTCTTCAAAAAACAGTTCATCCTGAAAGTGTCTTTTCAACTGGAACTTATTCACTGACTTTATGGTACAAAACCACAAATAACATTTCTAATCAATGAAGGACAGGACATATGAAAACAATGCTTCTGGCCTCCCTTCTATTACATACAATTACAGTAGGTAACAGTTGACCATCTCAGAACTAGCAGTAAAACAGCAGAAAGTGACTTAAATTCTAAATCTTCATATCAAAAAAAAAATCTTCACTCTAAAAGGAACTAGCATAGCTTTGTTTCTGGGTTTCCTCAAAATTCTTCTTATTCATCACCCTTCTTTGTTTGGATTCCCGAAATGAGACTGGACTTTAATTTGTGTAGATTTACCAACATTCAAAGAATGAGATAATGCTATGAAGCTGGGAATCAGACAACTGGACACAGGGCTGGTCCAGAAGGGCTATAAAGCTTGAACAGTCCTAAAGAAGAGCAACATGTCCTGTAGACAAAAATAATGCAAAGGGCCCAACTGTAGACAATGACACATATCTTAAAGTGTTGTGGAGAATGGATAAATAATGCGTATGACTGCTTCTTCTCATACATTTCTACCAAGGTATACTGCAGAAAACAGAAGAGACTATAAGTACCCTCTGGAATATAGGGAGTATAATTCAATACATTTTTTCCAGAACTCCCAAGCAAGAAATTTATTTCAAGTATTTAGTCTTACTTTTAAAGCACAAGTAACATTTATCTTCTGTCTTCACATTTGCTCTATCATGAGAATCCTGTTTTAAATTATTTACTGTAACATAAAAACAAAATTCCAGATGAGCAACCACATTTTATGTATAACACAATGACCATAGTAGTGCCACATCTCTAAGCCTGAGAACATGGGTGATCCATTTGTGAGGCTCAGACAAAAGTTAAGCACACAGCACAAGCATTAATGCACAACAGCCCCTCACTCAAAGTGGAGCTATTGTTAATTGTTATCAATTCTATTATTATCTCAAGCCAATGTTCACTGAATTTTTAAAAATATGGAATCTTCTAAGGCATACAACTGTGGTAAAGCATAAAAAAAAATTCAGGGAGCTGAACTGTGTACAGTCAGCAGAGCAGAGAAGATATGCAGAAGGTATCAGCAAGAAAAGAATTTACATGAAGTATTTTCCTTTGAACTTAGGAAGCTTTGCAAGCAGAAGGGCAGCACGTTCCTCAAACCTTCACTCAGTACTCTCAACTAAGTCTCTACTTCCCAACAGCTCTAACGATGATGAGTTCAGAGGAGAATCAACAGGGTTCATTGGTTTTCCCAGACTTACTTCTTTCTCTGTCAGTTCAGCTTGTAAAGCATTGACCTTCTCTTTCAGGTCCTTGTTCTCTTTCCGGAAGGATTCTATCTCTTCTAGTCTTTCCCGATCATCTCTCTCCCGCTGTTCTTTCAAGCGTTCAATTATTCTCTCCTATGAGGTATTCATCAAAAAAGAGATGAAAACCCCTCAATATCCATAGTATAAAAGGAAACATGACATTCCATTTAAAATATTCTATGGGAATCGATAAACTCAAGAAACACAAAACTGTGTCTGTGGAAAAAAATTGGCATACTACTATTTGTATAGCAAATATACACAACAAATATAACTTTTGAGTCATTAATATAATACTTTTGTTTTCTTTAATTTTATGTATTTGGTACAGGGTCTCACTACACAGCTCAGCCTCATAATGATCTTTCTGCGTCAGTCTCTACAGCTCTGGATTACCGGTGTGTACCTGGGGGCAGGCTGGAATGGCCTGTGGTACTTGGGATTGAACCCGGGTTCTTAAACTTGCCTAAGAAGATGGTTAAACCACTAAGCTAGCTCCCTGGCTCCTCATTAATATAACTTAGTATCAAAGGGTTACACAGGATTTTAATGTTAAGTGCTGAGAAAGACCTACAGTAATTCTTAAATAGGGAGGTTCAAGCACCCAGATCAGATGCTGAAGATTTGCACTGTGAAGGGGAACATTATGATTTGTGTGTATTTGTCCCCCTAAACCTTCATGCAGTCGTGTGGCATGGGGCATCTTCTGGATTTTGTGATTGATTCATGATCTTTGGATTATGAGATTATGGATCTGAGTACTGCTGGGATTATGGGTGGAAGTGCTACACCCTGCCTGGGGCACACAGCCTAAAGGCAATATAAGGAGAGACACTTGTTCTCTGTAGCCACTGTGCCATTGTTGCTGCTATTCCTCAATTTTGCTCTTGCTGTTTTGCTGCCTTCTGGCACCATGAACTGCTGCACTCTGCCATGGGCCACTCTGCCTTGGAGCCAGCTGAGTGTGAACTCCAGTATCTGTGAGCTAAATAAACCTTTCCTTCCTTCATTTTGGTTGTTGAGTATTTGTTCCAGCAGTGAGAGCAGATTGAGACAGGGAAGAAACAGAGTAGACCTCCTAACATAGAGCTCTTTGCTTGGCCTCCCTGGTTGGCATTAGAGCTTTCTGTGGTTTCTGAAGACTTTTCTATTTTATTTTATTTCATTTTATTTTATTTTATTTATTAATGTATTTGGTACAGGGTCTCACTATGTAGCTCATATTCACAGTGGCCCTCCTGTTTTCAGCCTTCCCAGTGCTGGGATTACAGTATGCACTACTACACTCAGTCTCAGTGTGGATCAAACCCTGATCCCTGCACTTGCCAAAGCAGGCACTTAGTCTGCTGAGCTACCTCGCTCTGAAGACTTTTCTTTGGCTTGAGAGAGAACTGAGGCAGGATGGAACCTAACATTCTAGGACTTAGGGCTGGACTCTCAATAAGAAATTGATGTACAATAAAGAATAAATCTGGGGCCCAGAAGACAACTTGGCAGTCTAAGTACCTGCCTGGCAAGCACAAGGATTTGGATTTGATCCCTGGTACCATATGCCATGCCAGCCCCCAAACTGGGTGTGGTGGCACAATCCTGTAATCCCAGCACTGGGGAGGCTGAGACAAGAGGATCGCTATGAGTCTGAGCTGTGTAGTGAGATCCTGTACCAAATACATAAATAAATAAAAAATTAAGAAAAACAATAAATATATTGTAAATGTGGTTTGTCAAATGTGTCTGGAGATATACTGTGTTTTTTCAATGGCTTCTTGTTAACCAATGGAAGCTACAAAACACTGGTTTAGTCTGAGCAAAATTCAAACAGACCCTTCCTTTACTCGGGGTTTACTACACACTAGGCCTTGGCCCTCACCAGTCCTCATCACAACCTGCAGGGCAGAGCCAGTGCTCAACTGGGGAGAGTGGGAGGGTGGAACACCCACATCCGAGGGGGCTGCTACCTCACTCAAAGTGACACAACACGTACCCAAGGGCTCAGCCTAGCACCCGGGGCTATCTCACTCTAAGCCTTGCTCATGAAAGGCTCATGCCACAAATGCATGCATAGACTCATTTAAGAACTATAAGAATTAGGGCCGTCGGCACCACATGCTGAGCCAGCCCTGGCTGAGCAGGACAGAGTCTGGGCACAGTGGTGCATCCTTGTAATCCCAATGCTGAGGAGGCTGAAAGCAGGACGATCACCGTGAGTCCAAGCTGCATAGTGAGACTCTGCAACAACCAAATACATTAAGAAATAATAATAATAAAATTTTTAAAAAAGAAAAAGAAATATGATAATCTGCCTTTGAATTCAGATTGGGATAACCTAGTCTGTAGATGTTTTCCAAAAATCTGGAACTTGGCTGTTATCAAAGTAAGACCACAGAGAAAAATTCCACCTGGAAAAGCTTAAGTTACATTTCTGAAATTATTTTTGAAATTAACCAACACTTACCTAAACTTTCCTTTGGGTGCCACATTAAAAATTACTGATGCAAAATATTCTGACTGTCTTTTATATTTTTATAAGTACACAGCATAAGACAATGTCAAATACATAAGTCATATATAAAAGTGTTTAATGTGGGAAGAACTTAATGTGAACGTTAATAAATGATTTAAGATCCCCTAAGGAAGAAAATGTACTACCCAAATGACAATAATTCGTGTTTATAATACTTTTGAGAGGGGAAAAACTTACCATTACTACTTTTTAATTATTTTAAAACAATGCAAATAAAGTACATGGTTATAATAATGAGAGTGGAAATAAAACAAATGAGCTTACTGTTTTGGGTGGAAGCAGGGATTGAACTCAGGCCCTTGCACTGTCCAGGGAAGTGCTTATTCTAGTGAGCCATCTCCCGGCCCCTATAAATGAGCTTATTAATTCCCTATATTTGTTTCTTCTTGATTTTGGTTAGAGACCAACCTGACTTTGCCTATGACAATGAGGAGTGAACAATTATGTAATCTGTGAGAGGAAGCACTGATCACAGTGCATGGTATGTCTCTCAAAGTTCTTGGAACAGTTTTCAGCAACTGAGCTTTTGCTATCACTTGCTGATACTATAGCCAGTCACCTGGCCACTGGGCCTTTTCCTTTCTGTCACTTCCCACCACATGGCTCTTGAAGTGACATTTCTAAACCCTGAATTGACATGGTTACACCACTGCTTAGAAACCTTGCAGGAATCCTCCGGACAGATCACATGGCATTTATTGCCCCTTAGCCCTTTCACATGGCTTCACTTCATGTCCATCTTCCTAACTTAGAGAGCAGAGACTGTGATTCTTTTCAAACCAGGCTAGATCACTGTCTGGCACACAACAGGCACTTAACCAGGTTGATGAAAAAGAAGAACTCAATTAGGGACCATCCAGGATTCAAAGGAAGGTCCATAAAATTAAGCATGTGCATTAACACCCACAAGGTGTCAAAGTCATTTGGAAAGTAGGTCAATTTGCTTTAAGCCCTGGTATTACCAACTGGGCATTGATGACAAAAAAAGTCATCAAGCCCTGTAACATTTTTAAATGTTATTGATGGTTCAATCCTATAAAATATTTCTCTGTCAATCACAAAACTAATTTAACTGTCAGCCACACAGGGCCAGATGTCAAAAACATGTGTTAAAAGGCCTTAATATGCCAAGATCTAGTTGATTAACAACTAACTTGCAGAAATTCCAACAATGTGTTCTTGTTTCAGACTTATTTGCATTGGCAAGGGTTCCTAATGCACTCAGCTGGCTCTGCATAGGTCTAATCTACTGGTGCCTTATCACCGAGGGGAAATGCATTGCAGTGGCCTCCAGCCACGCTATCTGCCTTTTAAAACTGCTTATCTGCTAGGTGGCTACAGCAAGGCTTGGAAAGACCAGCTTCATAGCTACAGTAGGTCCCAGCTTTTGGGCTTCTGTGTGTCAATCGCAGAACTAAATCATACTCACTTTTAAACTCAGGGCCTCTTTGATACCAGGCAAAAGCTCTGCATGGAAATATACCTCAAGCCTAAATTATTTTCAATATTAACTCATTTTTATATGTTCTCAATAGTAAAATTAACTATTGGAAAATAAAAAGATGAACACACTCCCCAGAATGCCATAATCCAAGGGAAACTGAATAGTGCCTGAAAGATTCTGTCCACCTCAAAAGACAGAAAATGATTAAATATATTTATGAATCAACTTTATTTTTCACACCATGCCTCCTACAATGTAGATAAAAGTATAAAAAAGTAGAAAGAGCATTTTTTTTTCTTTTAATATGGTACAGGGTCTCACTACTCAGCTCAGACTCATAGTGATCCTCCTGTCTCAGCCTTCCCAAAGCTCGGATTATAGGTGTGCACCACCACAGCTGTGGCTGGCATGGCATGCCTGGTGTTCCAGGGCCAGCATGCATGTGGTACAAGAGTTCAAACCCAAGGCCTTGTGCTTTCCAGGCAGGCATTTAGATCGCCTAGCTATCTCCTCAGCCTGGAAAGAGTATTTAAATGTACTGAGGGCAAAAGTGGCTTCCAGAAACCCTGGGGTAAGAAGTTAGTATCTGTCAGAAATGACTAAGGATACATACCCATGCCTA